>CAXHKG010000187.1:0-61232 GCA_964016985.1 Anodontia alba
CCAGTATTGGGACTTGTTAGTGCCATTTCTTTTTATCGCCGAAAATAGACGCCACGCAAAAAGACGAAAAAACGAACAGATGCCACGAGAGAGAGAGAGAGAGAGAGAGAGAGGAGAGAGAGAGAGAGAGAGAGAGAGAGAGAGAGAGAGAGAGGAGAGAGAGAGAGAGAGAGAGAGAGAGAGAGAGAGAGAGAGAAACAACAACAAAAAAACAACAACAACAAAACAACAAAAAAAAACAAAAAACAAAAAAAAAAAAACAAACGAAAGCACGAAAAGACGCCACGCGAAAAGTCGAAAAAAACAACAACAAACAAACAACAAAAAACAAAAAAAAACAAAACACACACACAAAAAACAACAACAACAACAACAACAACAAAAAAGAGGCCCATATGCCACAATACGATCATCTGCATATTTACAAATCCGAGCAACAGTCTTCCAGTATTGCCAAAGAAACTGGGACACAAATTTGACCACACCATAAAAAAGGTCAAAGGTCATCCTAGTCTCATCATTTTAACAAACTTGGTAGATCTTGAGTCCCCAATGCTGTATACCAAGATTCAGCCTAAAAGCTTTCTTAGTACTGGAGAAGACGATTTTTACCATATATGGGCAATGCAGCCATCTTGTTCAATGACGCAGAACCTTTGAACAAAGTGTTAACATCCCTTCGACAGAAGACCCCATGTGAAATCCGGTGAAAATTGGTCAAGTAGTTTCAGAGAAGAACACGTTTAAAGTTTCATGGTTTTATACCTGTACGTAGCACATGGGCAAGGGCAGATAACCCAAAGGGGACATAATGTTTATCCTAACTGAAATGTTTTACTACTTTAATCATACATTATAGGTTTGTCATTAGTCTTAAATACATACTGAAAAAAAAAAAAAAAAAGATTTTTCAACCTTCCCCCCTACAGAGACGCAAATTTGACCTTGCCGTAAAACGGTTAAAGGTTAACTTATGATCATTATTTGAATAAACTTGGTAGAACTTGAGACCTTAATGCGGTATACCAAGATTCAGCCCCTAAGCTTTCTTGGTTCTGGAGAAGCAGACTTTCAAGAGTTTTTACCATATATGGACATGACAGCCATCTTGTTCAATTGCACGGAACCATTTGAACAAATTGGCAATACCCTTTTGACAGAAGGCCCCATGTAAAATCTGGTGAAAATTGCTCAGGTGGTTTCAGAGAAGAAGACATTTACAAATCACACAATTTTATACATGATATAGCCCAGTGGCAAGGGCAGTTAACCCTCAGGAGACAAAATTTTGATTATAACTAAAATATTTTACTACTTTAATCATACACTGTATGTTTCAGCCATTAGTCTTTATCACATTTTGACAAAAAGAACTTTCAACATTTTCCCCATATAAATGTATAGGGACACAAATTTGACCTTGCCGTAAAAATGTCAAAGGTCAACATAGGGTCATCATTTGAACAAACTTGGTAGACCTTGAGTCCTCAATGCTATAGACCAAGATTCAGCCTCAAAGCTTTCTTGGTTCTGGAGAAGAAGATTTTAAGTGTTTTTACCATATATGGGCATGGCGGCCATCTTGTTAAATGGCGCGGAACCATTTGAAAAAATCGGCAATACCTTTCTGACAGAATCCCCACCCCTTGACATCTGGTAAAAAATGCTCAAGCGGTTTCAGAGAAGAAGACATTTTAAAAATTACACAATTTGATACATGTATATAGCCCTGGGGCAAAGGCAGATAACCCCCAGAGGACAAACTTTTGATTTTAACTAAAATGTTTCACTACTTTAATCACTCATTGTAAGTTCCAGCCATTAGTATGTAATACATTTTGAGAAAATGACTTTTCAGCATTTTCCCCATACAAATGCATGGGGACGCAAATTTGGTCTTGCCGTAGAAAGGTAAAAGGTCAACATAGGGTCATCATTTGAACTAACTTGGTAGACCTTGAGTCCATAATGCTATATATCAAGATTTAGCCTTAAAACTTCCTTGGTTCTGGAGAAGAAGATTTTAAGTGTTTTTACCATATATTGGCATGGCTGTCATCTTGATTAATGGACCATAATCATTTGTATAAATTTTCAAACCCCCTTCAATAGAAGGCTCCACATGAAGTTTGAAGAAAATTGGCCTTGGGGTTACAGAGGAGAAGTCGTTCAAAGGTGTTGACGGACGGACGACGGGCGGCAAGTTATCGTCAATAGCTCATTCTGAACCTTGCTCAGGTGAGCTAAAAAAAGAACACATCACGAAAACATACCTATATAATTTTTACCCCCTTAAACCCCACTTTTATATAGTAAAACTGGGGTTTACAGGGGTATACATTATTTTTCTTACTTCCGCTCAAAAACAGATAGTGGGTACGGTTCTAACGAGTGCCAAAAATCTATATTTGAGCAGAAATATGAAAAAACAATATCAGAATTTTTTATCTGAAAATTTTCATTTTTGGTGGTAAAAATTCAATATGTTTGGATAGGTGTGTTTTCGTAATGACAAAACAAAATAAAAATGAAAATAAATAAATAAATAAAATGAATAAATAAATAATGCCATACGAAACGACGAGATTCAAGCACGAAAAGACAAAATAACGCAGTGCGGAAAGACCCCATTTGAAACACTTATTTTGCCATCTTTTCACGTGGCGTCTTTTTGCGGCGAAAAGACGAAAGGGCACAAATCATCATCCACCATACAACAGATTACAAAATCACCATTATTCTGTGGGCCACAGTGAACTAGTTGTGACCGGGGTAGTCATTTTGTGTAAGGCGACCTGTAATTGGTTAATAATAAAGATGAATTAAAACTATTCAATCTAATTTGAAGAAAAAAAGATTTTTGTGTGTAATTTCCTGATTGTTTCAAAGAAATAAATGTTTCTGTTGTGTTTGCTGGAGCCAAAAGAAGAATTGGTGAAATTGCAAATTTTCAAGTTTTGATTCCTGCCAATTGAGGGGTTGCTACATTCAGCCTCCAAAAAGTCCCAGAAAGTGCTGGTGACAGTGGTGTTTTTCCTTATTTATTTTGCTGTGCTAATCCTGGTCTGTGAGTTAAAAGAAAATTTGGAAGCCCAGCCATAAACTGAAATGAACCCTTTACCACCAAAAAGGGTGGAATTACTATGGAGTTTTATGGGAAAAATAATTAGTTCACTGTACCCAGTGTGATTATACTTTCCGGTACAACTGTCATTGGACAGGTCCCTCAGGACCTTTACATAATTTTTACTTTGAAATAGAGCATTTTTTACGCTCCAGACTACTTCATATAATTTACTATTAACGTTCAATCTTGGCTTGAGAATATAACGTGAACCAAACAAAAATTGGCAGGGATACTTCATTATTTCCTGACTGTGACTGTGGTGTGTATATGTTGGCCGAAATTTGCTGAAGGGTACAGTGAACTAATTATTTTCCCCATAGACCTCCATTATAAATACCCTTACTTCAGCCAAGTATAGGTGTTTTCAGGGTATGGCTGGACCTCTAAAGTCGGTTAATTTAAAGCTTAGCCTTAGCTGAACAATCAGAAATGCAAAAAACACCATGGTCACCAGTACTTTCTGGGACTTTTTGGCAGTTGGTTGTAGCAACCCTCAGCTCGGCAGAAAAGTAAAACTGCAATTCTGCAATTTTACTAATCCCACTTTTGGCTCTCAAAATCATAAACAGAAGCAAATATTTGTCAGAGAGATGTATGAAATAACACAAAATACTTTTTTTCTTCAATTAGAAACAATTAATACTAATTCCTTTCTATTATTATCCAATCAGAGGCCTCCTTACATAAAATAACTACCCCGAGCCCTACCCTTTTTGCTGGCATGAATATTCATGAATGAATTGGTTCCCTGTGCCCTGAAATGAACCCAAACGCAAATGCAAGTTACTATCCAATAAGTATTGGCTTTCAAAATAGCTTGGGTTATATTAAGCACTCAAGTTTAAGCTTTTCGAAAACCATTCAAATTAACAATTACAGATGTGCTACAAGTATTAGCTTTTTCGAAAAGCTAGCGGGTCGTTTGGCTTCAACAATTGCATGTACGCACATGATGGGGAGTCCTGGGATAGTTTTTGCTAATTCGACAATGGAATGCCAGTAAAGGTACTCTTTGGACAGATTCATTTCATAGTAAAAAAGGTGACCGAATTGCTTTTTTTTTTTTTGAATATTTTTATGTATTATAAAGATTTCTATACATAATACAGTGTAGACCTAGATCAGACGCCGCGTTTTGCGGCGTCTGCTCTGGGTCTGTACTGTTTGCTATGACCTTTTATAGGACACTAGACATAAACGGTTCATACCCGAAAGAGGTTATCATTGGATAATAAAACATTCTATTCTATTCTATTCGTTATCAGATGCACGACTACTATGTCAACAGCAGCTTCCGGTTCGGTATAATTCCCGAATTTGATGTGCGATTAGCTCAACTCCTATATATATTCGGGCCCTCAGGACGACCCGCAACAAATGCACACCTCTTATAGGGCAAGTTAAACGAAGGATTTGAACGGTTGTCAGAGGTATTGCTTCCTAACAGGTTTCGCACCTCTCCGGAAGCTGTTTCACTACTCGGTGCTTCTGTTTCGTGCTGGAGATATAGGGAAAATAAGCCCCGCACCCAAGCGGCAATGCTTTTCGACGAATCATGATGGCTTGAACAGTCTTGATAGAGGGTCACCAAATGAACATTTCTCCATGTTATATTGAAATCGGTCCAGTGGTTTCTGACGAGAAGCTTTTAAAAGTTTTCTTTATAGATATATAGGGTAAATAAGCCCCGCCCCCTACCGGTCATGTTTTTTTTTTTTGAGGAATCACGATATCTTGAACGATTTTGGTAAAGGGTTACCAAAGCAACATTCCTGCCAAGTTATATCGAAATTGGTCCAGTGGTTTTTTACAAGAATTTTTTTTTAAAGTTTTCTATATAGATATATAGGGAAAAAAGGCTCCGCCCCCCACACCCCTAGCAGTCATGTTTTTTGACGAATCAAGACAGCTTGAACAATCTTGGTAGTGGGTCACCAAAGAAACATTCCTGCCAAGTTAAACTGAAATCAGTCCATTGGTTTCTGACAAAAAATAGATTTTTTTTAAAGTTTTCTATATAGATTTATATGGAAAATAAGCCCTGACCCCTGGCGGCCAAGTTTTTTGACGAATCATGACGGCTTGAACAATCTTGGTAGAGGGTTACAAAAGATACATTCCCTGCCATGTCATACGGAAATCGATCCAGTGGTTTCTGACAAGAAGGTTTTTTTTTTAAGTTTTCTATATAGATATATAGGGAAAATAAGCCCTGTCTCCCTAGCGGCCATGTTTTTGATGAATCATGTCGGCTTGGTAGAGGGTCACCAAGGAAACATTTCTGCCCTATTATATTGAAATCGGTCCAGTGGTTTCTGATAATAAGCTTTTTAAAGTTTTCTATATAGATGTACAGGGCAAATAAGCCCCGCCCCCTGGCGGCCATGGTTTTTGACAAATCAGGATGGCTTGAACATTCTTGGTAGAGGTTCACCAAAGGAACATTACTGCAAAATAATATTGAAATCGGTCCAGTGGTTTCTGACAAGAAGATTTTTTAACAGATTTTGCTAATTTTCACCTATTTGTTGCCATGGCAACCAGACTTCTGCTTGGATTCCAAATCGTTGAACAACATTCAGTTAGTACCTCCCAAGGATCATTCTGGTGAAGTTTGGTCCAAATTGGCCCAGTGTTTTAGGAGGAGATGTCAATTGTTGACAAACGACGGACAACGGACAACGGACAACGGACGCCGGTCGACGGACGCCTGAGGACTGGCCTATCAGAATAGCTCACTTAGCTTTGCTCGGGTTAGCTAAAGAGCAGTTCACGTTCTCAGTTTGCTTTGTTCAACAGAAAGCAACAGACCTTTCATTTGGATTCTTTTTAAAGAAGCCAACTTGTACTGAATATATGATTCAATTTTCAGGGGAGGCAACTCTGTAAAATGTTCACTGATATGAAATCACAGTTGTTTCCCTTGAAACTTGGCAACCGTGATCTACCGAGTGAACGCCACAGACGAAGCCATTACTAAACGTATTGCAACTACAAACGTGTTGTATATGACTTTTCACATTTTCGAGGCAAGATTAGCTAGTTCAGGCTAATTAGGACTCACCAATAACCCTCAAATAAACGTGTGAAAGTCCCAGAATGGGTTCAATGAGGGACCAGAAGGAAACTACATTTAAGAGCAGTTCGGCAAGTATCGGCCAGTTAGGCCTCATCAGTAACCCTAAAATAAATTATCAAAACATTATCTCAACGATGACAGAGAGAACTAGAAAATATTGACCTAAATATAAAACCGTGAATAAACAATACCCATCATTGAATAAACGTAATTCTTATATAAAGTTTATCTTATAGACATTTACATCCAAACTAAAAATAACTCCAAATAAATTTCGTAACGATTGTAATGTTTACTCTCTACTTAAACGGATATTAATTAATTTAGTATGAAATGTTACTGCATTAAATTCATCTCATTTTTTAATTTGCCTTGCCTTAGAAGGTCTGTTTCGAATCACTGTTTTGCATCAGCTAGTGTAACGTAGTTCACATGCCAGCGATCATCTGCATTTTAATCATGGAAACGCCCAACCACCCACACTTACAAACTACGAGTCACGCTTACTATCGAAGTCCAACAAAATTTCAATGACTCGAACACCGATGGCTCGTTTACCGTGGCTGATTCATCCTCGGTTTTGAGTCCATAGGAATTTTTCATGAAACAGATACTGAAGGATATTTTAAAGATATTTTATTACGAAAATGTATGTTGTTTGTACTCATTAGAATCGCTTCGTCGAGGCGAATCTAATGAGTACACATAACATACCATTATTATATAGAAGATCGAATAAACATCCCTAAATTATCACAATTTGCCTCCTGACCTGCCGTTATGATTAACCCATCGGTGGCTCGAACTACCCAGGTCTAGAACAAGTTTTCATGGTCCCATTGATGTTCGAGCCATTGAAGTTCGACTGTAGAATATACTGCTGCCAAAAGAGAAATCGCATTTAGTTTAACCGTTTCAACTATTTCTGTTTACAAGGCCGCTTTGAGGCCTACAGTAAAAGTCATATCTATATATGTACGTGCATAATGTACAGTCCGATCAAGGAAGATCCTCATAAGAATGCGGTAAGGCAAAGGCTGGTATTCTGTCTTCGTTGTTTTCTTAGAACAGTGCCAAGACGGCTGCAGCTTCATTTTGTTATGAAATACTACATCTGGTGTGAAGTATTTTACTTTTCAAATTATTATTCCACCTTCTTTTTCGAGTCGGCGTCGGTAATTTGTTTCTAATACTCGGCCCGCATCAGTAAGCTACTATTTTGTCCAGCCGCTGCTGCGCCCGCAACTCTGACACGGCCGTTCTGCGCCACATTCGAACAGTAGGGTAGGCATTTTTGGTTGATGTCGGTTAACCGCCGGCTATGAACCTGTTAGATCGACTATGCATGTAACAAGAGCACCCAAGGATTAAGGTCGAGTTATATGCATCTGATTAACTCATTTATGCCTAGCATTCTATAAAAGAAACATTGGCAAACAGGATAGACCCAGATCAGACGCTGCAGGACGCGGCGTCTGATCAGGGTCTACACCGTTTGCGTTAAGTACTGGAATTCTTTTTATTAAACATAGCAATAATAAAAACTAACCAGACACCCACCCGTTCTATTAGTAATGAAACTGTCCAAAGGGTTGAGTTAGAAGAATCCATTCGGCATAAATGAGTTAATATCTTGCAAGTCTGGAATAATACACGAAATCTTAGGTGAAATAAATCCCATCTGGGAAAAGATTCTTCAGCTGACGTGGGTATA
Source organism: Anodontia alba (assembly GCA_964016985.1). NCBI lineage: Eukaryota > Metazoa > Mollusca > Bivalvia > Lucinida > Lucinidae > Anodontia > Anodontia alba. The sequence continues at coordinate 7,921 of CAXHKG010000187.1, forward strand.
TAGGAACAGCAAATGCCCAAGTCAATATGCCCTATATATTTCTTCCCATTACGAAAACACACCCATTCAAATATATTTAAAATTTCACCACCAAAAACTGAAAGTTTTCAGACAAAAATTCTGATATTTTTTTCATATTTCCGCTCAAAACATAGATTGTGGGTACTAGTTAGAACCGCCTCGTCGAGGCGGTTCTAACGAGTACCCACAATCTATGTTTTGAGCAGAATTAAGAAAAATAATGTATACCCCTGTAAACCCCAGTTTTACTATATAAATGTGGGGTTTAAGGGGGTCAAAATTATATAGGTATGTTTTCGTGATGCTACGAATAGTTTTTTAAGGGATAAGAATGGGAATGCCCACTTGAAACTTTATTTGAAGAAAACGTTTCAAATGTAAATGAAGATGAAATGCAAAACTTTGTTTTAGGATATGAGTAAAAATAATTTAAATGTCTTCTTAAAGGCTCCATATGCCTAAAAACAGACATTTTCTTATCCAAGAAAGGTTTGATAAATTGATATTTGGTATAAAACGATCATAAAATGTGTCGTCTGACAGTTTGTAAAATTTCAGTTAGTCAACTGGATCAAAAATGAAATGATTTTTTATCGTTTCTCTGAATTAATGTTGGCAGCATTAATTCAGAGATACGATAAAAAATCATTTCATTTTTGATCCAGTTCAAGACCCAGGGACTAACTGAAATTTTACATACTGTCAGATGCCACATTTTATGATTGTATTTATATGATATATCAATTTATAAAAATTTTTTTGGATAATAAAATGTCTATTTGTGAGAAGCATGGAGCCTTTAAGTTCATAATTCAGCATACGGAATATTGGCCATCAGTTTTCAGTTTGCATAAAACGTGGTTTATTTTCTACAGATAAAATTTCAATAAGTCTGCATTTCCAGCATGTACACTTAACACGTTTTATTGCTTTCTGTATCACAGCTCCTCATTTATTTCACGGAAAACGACAATTCTATATACAGTTTAGGCAATTACAGTTGGGCTTAAGATCACTTATTGTACGTTGCCAAACTGTCAGACTATGACATGAGACGGGCACAGGATTTCCTACAATATAGCTTGTGCACATCCGCGTGTGATCAGTCTTTGGAGGGCACTGTGGGTAGCCAAGGATCATAAATGTCTTCAGACGGACAGCGAAGACTTTGATCAGAATGCGCGGATACGTAGGATGGTCTGAGTCTTCGATGGGCCCATATGCAATGGCACCACTCCAGTTGTAATAACGCCGCGATTTGTAATATTTTTTTCAAACTTGAACTACTTCAGGAATTTCGAAGTGTCCGTTACAACTAATCAGGAGACAAAGGAAAGAAATGCTGTGCCCCGGCTCACACACACACACACACACACACACACACACACACACACACACACACACACACACACACACACACACATATATATATATATATATATATATATATATATATATATATATATATATATATATATATATATATATATATATATATATATATATATCAGCTGGGACGAGTCCGAAAACATCAGATATGATCCGTGAATCTATTTTTCTGAGATATGTATACTCGATGATACATTATTCGTAACATCGTAGTATCTGAATAGGCAGCGGGCACGCAACGTTGAGACTACGTCGCGTCAACGACATGACGTTGCATCGACGTTGATGCGGCTTTTTATAAACGTCAAGAACCTGCTAGGTTATAGGTATATTGGGAATTCAGCAAATACACAACGTCGTGTGTTTGTTTGGAAATTAGAAACGTGAGTTTAAAGGAAAAAAAGTTAATAAAGAAATCCTTCTATGATTGCCCAAACGTAGAACTATAGAAAGAAGAAGCAAAGAAATGCATGATTCTAGTTAATTCCAGTATATTCAGCAGAACTTCCTATTTGAATAGTCAACTAGTGCGGTCAGATGTGATCGATTAATTAGATATAGAGAATTACTACAAGCATCTAATACAAATATTTATCAATAGAAAAGTCATTAACATATATTTTTTTCCAGGACATACAAATTCAGTTTAGACTGTACAGAGATAAAATGATTTTTGTTCATAGTCTTCGTTTAAAATAGAATAGAAGATGTCCAGGAATATCCACTATCACACATTACGAAAACACGCCTATTCAAATATATTGAAAACTTCACCACCAAAAACTGAAACATTTCAGATAAAAATTCTGATATTTTTTATATTTCTGCTTAAAACATAGATTGTGGGTACCCGTTAGAACCGCCTTGCCAAGGCAGTTCTAACGAGTACCCACATTCTATGTATTTGAGCAGAAATAAGAAAAATAATGTATACCCCCTGTAAACCCCAGTTTTACTATATAAAAGTGGGGTTTAAGGGGGTCAAAATTATATAGGTCTGTTTTCATGATGCAGATCATTATGAGGTGCCGTTTTACTATAAATCCCCTATTTTGTGATATCACTAAATCGAATTAGTGATATAACTAATTCTATTTAGTGATATCACTAAATAGAGATGAATTTGTGATATCACTAAATCGAATTAGTGACTTCACAAAATCGAATTAGTGATATCACTAAATAGAATTAGTGATATCACTTAATCAAATCTATTTTGTGATATCACAAAATCGAATTAGTGATATTGATTTTGTGATATCACTAATTCGATTTTGTGATATCACTAATTCGGTTTAGTGATATCACTAAATAGACATGATTAAGTGATATCACAAAATCGAATTAGTGATATAAAAAAATCGAATTAGTGATATCACTAAATATGAACGAATTAGTGATATCACTAAATCGAATTAGTGATATCAGCAAATATATTACATTTGCAAACAATGCAATGTTTACTCCCTAATAAATTTGTCTCCGCTCAGCATACTGGGTAAAAATTTCAGCACACGCCATTTTGCAATATTTCTTTAATTTTTCCCAGAAAATAGGCTATGCAAAATTGTAGCAGACGACATTTTTTATTTTTATTTTTTTTTTTTTGTTATTATCTTTCCGAAAAAAAAAAAATAAAATAAAATAAAACTTGGCATTTCATTTGGACTCGTCAGCCAGACGAGTCACATGATACTCGTATGTCAAGTTTAATTTACTCTAAAAATGATTAAACAAATTTCCATCTGCTGCTGTTATGATTAAACTTTAAGACATAGACTCGGTTTCGATTTAAACGATATTAGTTACGAAAATCAATGGTGAAAACCGCAATATAACAGTAATTTTGAGGATTGAACAAAATACGGATTTATCTGTCTGGTTGACTGGTTACCGGTATATCAGTATCCTTACAATATAGGAGGGTAAACATTTTTGATTGTGTTGGGGTTTAACGACACGTCAACCCTTGAGGGTCATTTTGTGTCGTCTCCCAGAGAAAGGGAGAAAAGAGATAGAAGAGAGAGTAGAGGAGATGAAAGAGAGGGACAGGGAAGAAAGAGGAACAGGAATGAAAGTGAAGAAACAGAAGAAATAAAAACATTCCCCCTCTACCCTTACCCACTACATTTGTACAAGGATAGCAGGCCTTGCCCAACTGTAAGCCAATATCAGTTGGACGCCCCAGTGATGTAAGATACACAGCACCTTCGCACCACCCGACCACCCCCAGGAGGAGGAGGGTAAACACTACAGAGAAAATACCTCATCTATAAATATTCTGCACTGCAGACAGGACTCGACTGAGATCGAGTAACATATAAAATAAACAAACAGATATAACTGACGTTTGCTTAAGTATGTTGTCCTTCAAGTCATGTTTACAGAAGTACTGCAAATACATACGAGGGGAGTTCAATAAGTTCGCAGAACTCGGGGTTTTACTCACAGATTGGAAGATGGTTTCAACATTATTTTTTAATATAATCCCCCTTTACTTCAATGCATTTGGCCCACTTTTCTTTTAAGCAGTCTATGCCTTTGAAAAAAAAGTCATCTATTTGGTCCTCAAACCAAGCCTCTGTAGCAGCCTTGAGCTCATCATCGTCCCGAAATCTCGTTCCACGCAAGTGGGACTTCAAATTTCGAAACAGATAATAATCACTTGGGGCTAGGTCTGGACTGTATGGCGGGTGATTTAACTGCTCGAACTTGCACTCACAAATAGCCGCTTGTGCAACTCTGGACTTGTGCACAGGGGCTTTATCATGCAAAAGAAGGACACCAGCAGCTAGCTTTCCCCTTCGTTTTTCTTTAATAGCAACCCTTAATTGTTTAATGACATTGGCATAGTATTCTCCTGTAACTGAAGTACCAGCAGGCTTGAAATCTATCAATATAATCCCTTTGGAGTCCCAAAACACCGTGGCCATTACCTTGCTGACTGATGGTTGGGTACGAAATTTCTTAGGTGGGGGTGAGCCAGGGCGCTTCCATTGCATGGACTTTTTTTTTGTATCTGGGTCCCAGTGGTGAAGCCAAGTTACATCTCCTGTTACAAGACGAGTGTGAAAGTCTTCTGGATTGGCATTGTACACTTCCAGAAGTTCTTGACTTGACTCCACCGTTTGCTGACGATCTTGCATGTTCAGGTTTCTGGGTACCCACCTGGCAGATACTTTTGACATGCCTAAATGTTCATGGATTATAGTGTAAACACTTCCATTAGAAAAACCACATTCTGAAGCAAGTTCGGCAACTTTGATTCGGCGATTGCTTAGCACAAGTCTCTCAACACGGTCGATCATCTCCTGGCTGATGACAGCAGGGCGACCTGGCCTTGGGTCATCTTCTAAGGAGTCTCGCCCACGTTTAAATTCTGCTGACCATTTTGCCACTGTGGAATACTTTGGGCTACTATCACCATACACATCAGCCATGCGCCAGTGGATTTCTTTGGCCTTTGCATCCTCCTTAGTGAGGAACTTTATGACTGCTCTGAACACAATATTCTGACTTTCCATTTTTGCCTATGGGTATAGGTTTTCAAACAAAACGTAAGAGCAAAAAATGTACGTGTTGACTGAACGGCTGTTATCATTCAACTGACAAAGGTTTACACTGCACAAAAATGAAAAAAGAAATCTTGAATTGTATAGAAAAATACCGAGTTCTACGAACTTATTGAACTACCCTCGTACATACTGTATTAATTGATAAATAAATTGTGAATTATATAAGGGAATATGAATCTTTAGGACAATGATACAGTTTTTTTTTTGTCTTTGTTTTTTTTTTTTTTTTTTTTTTTTTTTTAATAGTTGAGAAATTCTAGAACAAATATGAATTCGAATAAGTAATTACGTTAGCATCTTTATGCATGTTAAGCAACATCGAAATAGAAAGTAGATCTAAAATATTTTTGTAGATTCTGTTAATCTGATAGCAATGTTCTGCATAAATAATCTGTCAGCGTGCTTCTGCTTAACTTCAGGATCGTTAATACTGAGTTATATATATAGAACTTTACGTCAGCCGTGGGAGTTTCGATACTAACAATAGACTGCTTAGTAAATATCACACCAGGCAGTCGCCTGACGAACGAGGCTAAGTACGAAACAATTAACCACTTCCATTCCCTAGGCTAATTTAGCAGACGATAAATTGATGACTTTTGTTTCTTATTTTTCCCAGAAAACAGGATTTGATCTTTCATACAAATATTCTGTTTGCATGAAATACCAAAACCCTTTTTCTATAAAACAAAAAGAAAAAAAAAAAGACATATTTCTTCCGTAAGAGCATGCGCAGTGGTAACGCAGCGCAGTTATCATTTCGGGAGCCCACATTATTCCTAAAGGGTAGATATGAATTTGTGATATCACAAAATTAATTTAGTGATATCACAAATTCACTCCTATTTAGTGACATCACAAAATCGAATTAGTGATATCACAAAATAGATTTTGTGATATCACTAAATAGAAATGAATTTGTGATATCACTAATTCGAATTAGTGATATCACAAAATCGATTTAGTGATATCACTAAATAGAATTAGTGATATCACTAAATCATGATCATTTTGTGATATCATTAAATCTATTTTGTGATATCACAAATTCTGTTATGTGATATCACTAAATCGATTTTGTGATATCAAACAATGGGGGGTTTATAGTAAAACGGCACCTCATAGATAATAACCTATCAACGACACCAAGACGAAGAGCAAGCCATGACAGACAGTACACAAGCCACCGGATGGACCAAGGAAAGAAAAGCAATCAGCTCCCTCTACCCAAACATGCTAGATAGGATCCACTAAACAAAACAATAAGACAAAAAAAAAATGAAGACAAGCCCAGCAGCTAGCAGCCACAAGGCGACATTAAGACCAATAAACATCAGGGCCCAGTTGTTCAAAAGCATCGTCAGCTTAAAGAGCTCATTAGTGGTCAAAATGTTAACTGTTCTATTTAATACAGTATCTAATTCATAGGTATTTTTGCTGAAAAATGTGAGTAGCTTTTGCAAATGCAAAAGCTACTCACATGTTTTTTTTTCAGCAAAGATATTAGGAAATATGCCATATTTAATGATCAAAGTTTGAACGATACGTTAACTAACAACATCATTAGTTTTGAACAACTGGGCTCAGAACTACCGAGGATTTCAATCGATAATAATAGTTTTTACCCACGTTTCAAATTGTGTATAATACTACGACTACCACTACTATCAGTACTACTACCACTAAACGGTCGGCTCGCACACAGGGAAACAAAGCACACACAGAACTATTTACTGTGCAGTTATATTGAACAACCTGTATTATATCGACATATTTTACTTCCTCTGTGTTGTGTGATGCACTGTATACTGACCTCTGTGACTCACAAAGAAAATACCTCAGAGTATAAGGAGCTTAACATGACTATATATAAATGGAATGAAAAAAAAAAAAAAAAAAAGGAAAAGGCACGGCTTTCCAAACCAGATTATAGAGCGATGAGAAACAACCGGAAAACCTCAAACGGGGATTTTATTTAAGAAATAAATTATTCCGAACCGTGCTGAAATGCCCAAGATAAAGCACAGTTGATTTTGGGTTGTACCCATTTGAGCACGAGCGAGCGCAGCGAGCGAGTGTTTTGTATAAATGAGATTTGTATTGATTTTTATGATTATTTTTATTACCTGACTTACCCATTTGGTAGTTGACGTCAACCATTAAGCATTACGTCAAACGGTTACGTAGTTACAAGGTTCGATGACGAACTTTGAAAATGGCGGATACTTGTGCGAATCAGCTGACGATGTAAAATATTAAAACGATGTAAAACATAAAAACTTGTATCCTGTGTTCATGAAAGAATTGCAAATCGAATGAAATTGGAGTGCCGCGATGGACCTATGGAGGACAGATATAAAACAACAAAATAAGAATGTTAAGCGACACTTTTGTTTTCGATAATGTCAACAAATACACGATGACAACAAGGAGTAAAACGAGTATATTTGAATGGTATACTCTTCAGGTAAAAAAAGTCAAAGAACTGCAATGTTCGTAGATCATTTTCTCTCTTACTAGATCTAATATAGTTTATTGTGTATATGAATATTTCGACCAATATTGTAAGCTTGCGTCCATAGTTACCAGGCACGCAACTTTCGCATCAGAATATGATTGGTTTCCGTTGATAGCACGCGACGAAATTCCTATGCTCAAATGCCTTAGATAAAGCACGGCTAGAAATGTAAAGACAAATAAGGAACAACACGAGCAGGGGTGTTAGAAAACATTATTGAATGTCTAGACATTTTTTAGATTATTTAACATTTCCTCTTTGTCTTGTGTGAAGCGCTTACTGACTTCTGTGACACACCAAGAAAATACAATACCTAAGAGTGCAATTAGCTAACATAACTATACATAAATGGAATGAAAAAAGGCATAGCATTTCAAACCAGATAAAAAAATACAGCCGGAAACCTCAAACGGGGATTTAAAAACATTATTGTCTTTATTTGAATACCTAGACATATTTTAGATTACTAACATTTGCGGGTACATTTGTTTTAAATATGCGTAAAATAAGATTATACGTAGAGTTTAGCTTTGGATTTATTTAAAAAAAAAAAATATTCGGGATCTGGCTGTCGACCGTTCCAAGGCTGTGTTTCTGTAACAGTTTCTCGTCGTTTCGATTAAGCGATTAGGCCCCGGGTCCATATAACACTTTGTTTCATGTTCATCTCAGCTGAGTATTTAATTTTCTATGCTAATAAATATAAAAATGCCAACAATGGTTTATTTATTATTTTATTTTATTTATTAGCAGAGAAATTTTCATGCTCAGCTATACTTGCCAAGAAATTCTAAGCATGGAGGGATGGCCCTCCCCGACCGTCTGTGCATCCTGTGACGGAGAGAATATAAAAAAATTCTTAGTAATTTGTGATTTATTAGCAGGACAACTTTCATGCTTAGCTGAATTGAGCTGAACTGTAACCTCGGGGCCAGGAGCCTAACTACTTTTACTTTTCTATAGGCGTCCATTATAGCATTTGGCTAAAATCTGACCTCACAGTATTCCTTGACTTCCACATTTGATCTCAAATTAAAAGTTAGCATTAGACTGACAAAGTACATTACAAAACGAATCAGTTTATCAGTATGTTTTGGCACTTTTCTGCCCTTGACCACATGCACTCTCACTTTGGTGGAAAATAAACAAAAAAAAAAAAAAAAAAAAGAAGTTTAGCAGGTCTGGGTTTTCAATAATAACACACTAACATACCGTTCACAACTTTTTTGGCCTGCAATTATATATGTTGGTGTAAACTGGCATAAATTCAAACAGTCTCATATCTATTATTACCCAGTCAGAGGCAAGTTTTTTTTTTGTTTTATCAACAATAGCCTTATCCATATGTTTTTGCTGGTTCCAGTCCTCACCACCCAATTGTTACCTTGTTCCCTTAAGTATTGTCGTGTATCTTTCATAACCGATTTACACTTGAATAATGCTTGAACAAAAGTCTAGTTCATATACATTAATTATAAAGAAAGGGCTTTGTACAGAACATGTGCACAGCTGCATGTGTTATAAACGTGCCTCCATTAAGTAATTCAATAAGTCTTTTATAATCATTACATCAGGTTTTATTTTATATAATAACAGTTTATGGTATTATTCACTATTAATGTATTCTGAATACAGCGTTCCTATAAAACGCACATACTCCAAACTAGCCGCCATTATCCAATGCCGTAATAATGCACGGAGACCAGCTCAAAAAGCAGCGGGTAAATATTTTTTTCCCTTTCTTTACCCTTTACCATTCTCTAGGCAAATTCAGCGAACGACAAATTGATGTTTTTGTATTTTTTCCCAGGAAACAGGATTTACATTTCACGACAAGTTATGTCATTGGAGACAATTTGCATGAAATGCCAAATCCAGTTTTCTGTGAAAATTACGAAAACTATTTCAAAATGTCGTCTGCTGAAAATTTTACCCAGGTTTAAAAGGCATAAGGCTACCCGTGAGAAAATGGATCTCTGGGGCATATGTGGACAGCAAAGATCCTGATCCGCCTGTATTCTAAACTGTCGATTAGCATCTCTCTTTCCCCGTAGCCTAGTGGATAAGAGAGTTGACTCTTAATCCATTAGGTTTCTCACCGCTGTGGTTCGAGCCTAGCACGGGTCATATGTGGGAAAGCCAAGTTCTGCTTACGGATGGTCAGGTGGTTTTTCTCCGGGTTCTCCGGTTTTCGCCCACCTTCGATGAACGATCGGCTCGATATAAGTGAAATATTCTTGAAAGGGGCGTAAAACCCAAATAAAAAAAAAACAAAACAAAAAAAAACAAAAAACAAAAAAAAAAACAAAAAAAAAACAGCATCTCTCTTTAGGCGAACAAAACGTGTCATTGTCACGTTTTTTTAAATGTAAGAATAGAATTCTGCATGAAGTGCGCACTTAAACCAGAATGCTCTTTGTCTCATTTGCTTTGAACATGTGCAGATAGCAGCTGCCCGAGCGTCCCTTTTCCAATAAAATGGCTCATTTATATTCCTATAAGGCAGGTGGCGGATTAAACCTGGTGTAATAGTTTATATTGTCCCCCGCGGTATCTTGTCCCCAGGGCGCGGTATCTTGTCCCCAGGGACAAGATACCACGTGGTATCTTGTCCTCCTCTGGGTTATTTTGTCCTCGGGGACAAGATACCGCGGCTACGGTATCTTGTCCCCGGGGACAAGATACCGTAGCCGCGGTATTTTGTCCCCACCCCTCTTATTTCCTTTATGCATTTGAGTCTTTGCTGTTTTTTTTTTCAACTTCAGTACTCAATGTCCTTCACCCCCCTTACATTGATATACAAATCATACCAGTTCCAGTATAACTTCTCATTTTGACTGTTGGCATCAGATCTTAACGTACTTCAGAGACTTGATCGCATGTCTGTCTTAAGAAAATAAAGGTAGAAGTTTATACAATTCTGTTGCCTGACTGAATTTAAAGACCAAAAGGAAGAGATATTAAAAATGTCTGAGAAGGGACATGGGCAGGGGTTTACTAGATTCTACAACTGCCTCATGTTGTCCCCATTACCACCACACAGCAATTGGTTGGTTGCAACAATTTATAAGTTCATGTTTAGTGCTATCCAGAGATAAGTATTTTTGGCCAATATGGGATACAGTTTCTTATACCCCACATAAACAAAGTTTGGTTGGGGGTGGAGTGGATGTGTGTGTGTGTGGGGGGGGGGGGGGATGAGGCGGGGTTGGGGAGGTATACTGTTTTCACACAGTCATCCCTCTGTCCGTCGGTTTGTCCGTAACACTGGCTTTTCCTAAATATCTTGATTAATACTATTAGGAATCTTATCATATATTGCATAAATGTTGATATTCATGAGGTGTTGCTGCTACAGAAAAATAAGGGTCAAGGGATTAACACTGTTATAGTTATTCCCCTTTGTAATCCTTTAAAAGTTGTTCCTAACAATTTAGTTTTTCCTGCATATCTTGACGTAATATTAGGAATCTTATCATATTTTGCATAAATGTTGATATTCATGAGGTGTTGCTGCTACAGAAAAATAAGGGTCAAGGGATTAACACTGTTATAGATATTCCCCTTTGTAATCCTTTAAACTTTTGTCCATATAACTTTAGTTTTTCCTGCATGTCTTGATCGATAACATTAGGAATATTATCATATTGCATAAATGTTGACATTGATAAGATGTTGTTGCTAGGCAAAATCAGGGTCTAGGGATCAATACTAGTATAGTTATTCCCCCTTGTATTTCTTGAAAACTGTTTTTCTGCATATCTTGATTAATAATATTAGGAATCTTATCAAATTTTGCATATTTTGCAGGGTCAAGAGGTCAATACTGTTATAGTTATTAGTTATTCCCCTTTGTAATTCTTCACAAGTTGTCCATAACTCTTTTGTTTTCCTGTCTATCTTGCTTATTAGTTTTAGGAATCTTATCATATTTTACATAAATGTTGATATTGATAAGATGTTGTTGCTAGGGCAAAATCAGGGACCAGACATCAATACTTATATAATTATCCCCCTTTGTAGGTAGTCTTATCATATTTTGCACAAATGTTGATATTCTTGAGATGTTCCTGTTTCAAGAAAGGAGTGTCAAGGGATCAATACTGTTTTAGTTATTCCCCTTTGTAATCCTTTAATGTCCGTAACACTTTTGTTTTTCCTGTCTATCTTGCTTAATATTTTTAGGAATATTGTAACATTTTGCATGAATGTTGCTATTGATAAGATGTTGTTGCTATGGAATTCTTTTTTATTATTCGGAACAGAGCTGCTGTTTTTATTGATCATTTAATATCTTGTGGCGGGTATCTAATAAGCAGTGCTTATTCACTTTTTTCATTGTCATTTATTTATAACATATATGGGTAGGATAATAATGATGAGTATAGTGAGGTGGGGTGGACAAGATACCATACCTGGTTTATCTTGTCCCCACCCCTACAGCCATCACCCTGCATTTTGTTCAGTTAAGATATTGATGGTTATGGTCAGCACTGGAGATACAGAATATGAAATTTACTGAAAATGGGTTCGCATATAAATGTTTGGGTGGGGGGGTCGGGCAAGATACCGTAGTTGGTTTAACCGTACCCCCCTGCCTACTACCACCGCCTACACTTTGGATTCTTGATTGGGTAAGTTCAAGCTATGTGCATGCTAACAACGTCAATGAGATACAAAATACAGTTTTGATATTTGTTAGAATTGGTGGGTTTGGCAAGGTAGACAAGATATCATAGCTGGTCTATTATGTCCACCCAACAAGGGGAGTGGGACACTGTTTTGGTGAGGATCCCATTTGCATCAGTGTCAGCTTCAGCTTTGGCATCAGCATTCGCATCGGTGTAGCCTGTTTGTAGCAGTATATCCCTTGAGCCTATCTGGTGGTTGGGTGAGGCGAAGGTGTTGTGTATCTTGTGGGCATCCAACTGATATTGGCTTACAGTTGGGAAAGGCCTGCTTTCCATGCAGCATGTGTTGAGGGGGAATGTTATTTCTTCAGTTTCTTCACTTTCATTCCTGTTCCTCTTTCTTCCCTGTCCCCCTCTTTCATCTCCTTTACTATCTCATTTCTACACCTCCATTCATTTTCTTCTTTCTCCCCTGTCCTTCACTTTCATCTCCTCTACTATATCTTCTATAACTTCACAAAGAGAAAAATTGTGATCTTCCATAGAACAATCACAAAATAAAGATTTTCTAGCTTCTTGAAAGAAGGAAACACTTGTAACAGAACAGAAAAATTGGCACAGACAAACAAACAAACAAAACAAAAAAAAAAAAAAAAAAAAAAAAAAAAAAAAAAAAGAGTGGGGACAAGACACCGCGGCTACGCTTGTTGTTAAAAATGTTTGACACCATCCATTACTTACTGTTTTCTTACCATGCCAGATAGTCACTGTTTTACCTTACCCACTCTTACTTAACTATCCTATATTAGACAAAACATTTTGTATCTTATATGTGCTAAAATAAGCCATTTGAATAATGGTAGTTCTTAGCCTGAACCTGCAAATATGGCAAGTCCCCAGACATATATGTAGAGTGAAGCTTGGGAGTAATTTAATTTATAATGAGAAAGATTGTGACCAGCAGAACAATAACAGAATAACGATTTCATAATAGGGATAATTAAAGGGTGTTTTTTCATTTCTCTTTAGTAACCGGTATTGTGGGTACTTGTTAGAATCGCGTCATTGAGGTGAATGAGACAAGTGCACACCAAATGCGCTTTTGTTCAGAAATAAGAAAACTGATTTTAAAATTAAACTTGTTGAAAGAAGAAAAACTTATACTGGAACAAACAAAATAGTAGAGACCGAAAAAAATAGACGTAACAAGAGATGGGACAAGATACCGTAGGTATGGTATCTTGTCGTATGATTACTCTGTCTGATCAGAAACATTTCAGTGTGTACCTGAGAAAACTATATACATTTATAAATGAGACAAATTGTGATTTTCTGTAGAAAAAACACAATATAAAGATGTTATAACCCGTTGAAAGAAGAAACACTTGAAATAAAACGGAGTAAATAGCTTAGACTAACAAAAGTATAAATAACAAAAGGGGGGAGGGGACAAGATACTTTAGGTACGGTATCTTGTCCCCTAGAGAGAAACACTTGAACTGAAATAAAAAAAAAACATGGACAAATGAAAAAAGATGTAACAACAGGGTGGGGGTAGGTAGGGTGGTGGTGGTGGTGGTGGTGGTGGTGTGTGTGTGTGTGTGTGTGTGTGGGGGGGGGGTTGGGGTGGGGGCAAGATACTGTGGGTACGGTATCTTTGTCCTCTGATTACACCTGTCCAATCAGCAACATTTCAATGTATACTTAAACGAACTATGTAGATTTAAGTTCACAAAGAGAAAAATTGTGATCTTCCATAGAACTATCACAAAATAAAGATCTTCTAGCCTGTTGAAAGAAGAAAACACGTGTGACAGAACAGAACAAGAGGACCATGATGGTCCTATATCGCTCACCTGACCAAACAGATTTGCATATTTACTGTTGAAGTTTCAGCCAAGTTCACTGCTCTAGGATTTTTGTATAAACTTTATAGCACTAACCACCCCCAGCCCCCTCCACCACACCCCCGGCCATGTTTTTTTAACAAATCTTGACGACTTGAACTGAATCTTAAAAGAGGGTCACCAAAGGAACATTTCTGCCAAGTTATATTGAAATTGGTCCAGTGGTTTAAAAAGTTTTATATAGCTATAAAGCCCTACGCCCTAACGGCCATGTTTTTTGACGAATCATGAAAGCTTGAACAAACTTGGTAGAGAGTCACCAAAGGAATATTCCTGCCAAGTTATATTGAAATCTGTTCAGTGGTTTCTGACAAGAAGATTTTTAAAGTTTTCTATTTAGATACATAGGGAAAATAAGCCCCACCCCATGGCAGCCATGTTTTTTGACGAATCATGACTGCTTGTACAATCTTGATAGAGGTTCACCAAAGCAACATTCCAGCCAAGTAATATTGAAATCGGGCATGGGGTATCTGACAATAAGAATTTTAAAATTTTCTATGTAGATATAGACGAAAAATAAGCCCCGCCCCCCCCCCCCCCTGGGGGCCATGGTTTTTGACATATCATGAAGGCTTGAACAATCTTGGTAGAAGGTCACCAAAGCAACATTCCTGCCAAGTTACATTGAACTCGGTCCAACTGTTTCTTACGAGAAGATTTTTAAAGTTTTCTATATAGATATATAGGGAAAATAAGCCCCGCCCCCTAGCGGCTATGTTTTTTGATGAATCATGACGGCTTGAACAATCTTTGTAGAGGGTCTCCAAAGAAAAATTCCTGCCAAGTTGTATTGAAATCAGTCCATTGGTTTCTGAAAAGAAGATTTTTAAAGTTTTATATATAGAAAGATAGGGAAAATAAGCCCTGCCCCCGGCAGCCATGTTTTTTGACGAATCATGATTACTTGAACAATCTTAGTAGAGGGTCACCAAGGAAACATTTCTGCAAAGTTATAATGAAATCAGTTCAGTGGTTTCGGACAAGAAGAGTTTTAAAGTTTTCTATAGATATATTAGGAAAATAAGCCCCGACTCCTGGCGGCCATGTTTTTTGATGAATCATGACGGCTTGAACAATCTTGATAGAGGGTTACATAAGAAACATTCCTGCAATCTTACATTGAAATCGGTCAAGTGGTTTTTGAAAAGACTATTAAAATTTTCTATATAGATATATAGGAAAATAAGCCCCGCCCCCTAGCGGCCATGTTTTTTGACAAATCATAACGGTTTGAACAATCTTGGTAAAGGGTCACCAAGGAAACAGTTCTGTGAAGTTATATTGAAATCGGTCCTGTGGTTTCTGACGACAAGTTTTTTTCAAGTTTTCTATATAGATATATATGGAAAATAAGCCCCGCACCCTCTAGAGGCCATGTTTTTTGACAAATCATGACGGCTTGAATAATCTTGATAGAGGGTCACTAAGGAAACATTTCTGCCAAGTTATATTGAAATCGGTCCAGTCGTTTATGACATGAAGATTTTTAAAGTTTTCTATACAGATATTTATGAAAAATTAACCCCGCCCCCTAGCGGCCATGTTTTTTAACGAATCATGGCGGCTTGAACAATCTTGGTAGAGAATCATCGAAGAAACATTACTGTAAAATTATATTGAAATCCGTCCAGTGCTTTATGACGGGAAGATTTTTAAAGTTTTATATATAGATATATAAGGAAAATAAGCCCCGACCCCCTGGCGGCCATGTTTTTTGACAAATCCAAATTGCTTGAACAATCTTGCAACAGGATAACCAAAGGAACATTTCTGCAAAGTCATATGGAAATCGGTCCAGTGGTTTCTGACGAGAAGATTTTTAAAGTTTTCTATACAGATATATAGTGAAAATAAGCCCCGCCTCCTGGCGGCCATGTTTTTTGACAAATCCAAATGGCTTGAACAATCTTGGTACAGGATCACCAAGGGAACAGTTCTGCAAAATTATATTGAAATCGGTCCAGTGGTTTCTGACAAGAAGATTTTTAAACTTTTCTATATAGATATATAGGGAAAATAAGCCCCGCCCCCTGGTGGCCATGTTTTTGGACGAATCCAAATGGCTAGAACAATTTGGTAGAGGATCACCAAAGGAACATTTTTGCAAAATTATATTGAAATCGGTCCAGTGTTTTGGACAAGAAGATTTTTAAAGTTTTCTATATAGATTATATAGGGAAAATAAGCCCCGCCCCCTGGCGTCCATGTTTTTTGACGAATCCAAATGGCTTGAACAATCTAGCAACAGGATCACCAAAGGAACATTTTTGCAAAATTATATGGAAATCGGTCCAGTGGTTTCGGACAAGAAGATTTTAAAGTTTTCTATATAGATATATAGGGAAAATAAGCCCCGCCCCCTGGCGGCCATGTTTTTTGACGAATCCAAATGGCTTGAACAATCTTGCAAATTGATCACCAAAGGAACATTCCTGTAAAATTATATTGAAATCGGTCCAGTGGTTTCGGACAAGAAGATTTTTAAAGTTTTCTATATAGATATATAGGGAAAATAAGCCCTGCCCCCTGGCGGCCATGTTTTTTGACAAATCCAAATGGCTTGAACAATCTTGGTAGAGCATCACCAAAGGAACATTTTTGCAAAATTATATTGAAATCGGTCCTGTGGTTTCGGACAAGAAGATTTATTTTTAAACTTTTCTATATAGATATATAGGGAAAATAAGCCGCGCCCCCCTGGCGGCCATGTTTTTTGACGAATCCAAACGGCTTGAACAATCTTCCTAGAGGATCACCAAAGGAACATTTTTGCAAAATTATATTGAAATCGGTCCAGTGGTTTCTGACAAGAAGATTTTTAAACTTTTCTATATAGATATATAGGGAAAATAAGCCCCGCCCCCTGGCGGCCATGTTTTTTGACGAATCCAAACGGCTTGAACAATCGTCCTAGAGGATCACCAAAGGAACATTTTTGCAAAATTATATTGAAATCGGTCCAGTGGTTTCTGACAAGAAGATTTTTAAACTTTTCTATATAGATATATAGGGAAAATAAGCCCTGCCCCCTGGCGGCCATGTTTTTTGACGAATCCAAAAGGCTTGAACAATCTTGGTAGAGGATCACCAAAGGAACATTTCTGCAAAATTATATTGAAATCGGTCTAGTGGTATCTGACAAGAAGATTTTTAAAGATTTATATATCGATATTTAGGGAAAATAAGCCCCACCCCCTGGCGGCTATGTTTTTTGATGAATCCAAATGGCTTGAACAATCTTGGTAGAGGATTAACAAAGGAACATTTCTGCAAAATTATATTGAAATCGGTCCAGTGGTTTCAGACAAGAAGATTTTTAAAGTTTTCTATATAGATATATAGGGAAAATAAGCCCCGCCCCCTGGCAGACATGTTTTTTGACCAATCCAAATGTCTTGAATAATCTTGGTAGAGGATCACCAAAGAAACATTTCTGCAAAATTATATTGAAATCGGTCCAGTGGTTTCTGACAAGAAGATTTTTAAAGTTTTCTATACAGATATATAGGGAAAATAAGCCCCGCCCCCTGGCGGCCATGTTTTTTGACGAATCCAAAAGACTTGAACAATCTTGGTAGATGATCACCAAAGGAACATTTCTGCAAAATTATATTGAAACTGGTCCAGTGGTTTCTGACGAGAAGATTTTTAAAGTTTTCTATATAGGTATATAGGGAAAATAAGCCCCGCCCCCTGGCGGCCATGTTTTTTTACGAATCCAAAAGTCTCGAACAATCTTGGTAGAGGATCACCAAAGAAACATTTCTGCAAAATTATATTGAAATCGGTCCAGTGGTTTCTGACAAGAAGATTTTTAAAGTTTTCTATACAGATATATAGGGAAAATAAGCCCCGCCCCCTGGCGGCCATGTTTTTTGACGAATCCAAAAGGCTTGAACAATCTTGGTAGAGGATCACCAAAGGAACATTTCTGCAAAATTATATTGAAATTGGTCCAGTGGTTTCTGACAAAAAGATTTTTAAAGTTTTCTATATAGATATATAGGGAAAATAAGCCCCGCCCCCTGGCGGCCATGTTTTTTGACGAATCCAAATGGCTTGAACAATTTTGGTAGAGGATCACCAAAGGAACATTTCTGCAAAATTATATTGAAATCGGTCCAGTGGTTTCTGACGAGAAGATTTTTTGAGGTTTTAGTTAAAAAATCTATTTTTAGCTCCTGTGACCTAGATATGCAATGGACCGGAACCATTTGAACAACTTTGAAAGAGGATCAACCAAGGA
The DNA here is from genome assembly GCA_964016985.1 of Anodontia alba. Lineage (NCBI taxonomy): Eukaryota > Metazoa > Mollusca > Bivalvia > Lucinida > Lucinidae > Anodontia > Anodontia alba. The sequence continues at coordinate 26,211 of CAXHKG010000187.1, forward strand.
TCATTCCTGTGAAATTTGGTGGTTTAGGAGGAGATGTTGTTTAAAGATTGTGGACGGACGGACGGACAGACGGACGACGACGACGACGACGACGACGGACGGTGAGTGATCACAATACCTCACCTTGAGCCTTCGGCTCAGGTGAGCTAAAAATTAGCATAGACAAACCCAAAAAAAAAAAAAAAAAAAAAAAAAAGCCGAAACAAGAGGGGGGACAAGATACTGCGAACTACGGTATCTTGTCCCCGAGGTCAAAATAACCCAGAGGGGTGGGGCTTGGGGGCGTGGGGGGGGGGGGGGGGGGACAAGATAAACTGGGACACCGGCATATGTGGTCACATCTATTGATTACTGAGCCTTAGTGTTAGATATAGAGGATCTTACATGAGTGGTCATTTAATATGAAATTTATGAAACGAGTTTGGGAAATTTCTGTATTTTGCGAGCTTTAGCGAGCAAAATACCGAAATTACCCAACGAGTTCATAAATTTCATATTAAATGACCACGAATGTAAGATTCTGTTTATCACATGGCCCTTCCGATGACAAAAAATGCACAAAATATATTTTAAAGATAACGGCTTTCCATAGCTAAGCGGAACAACTCACTACCAAGAATTCAATAGTACTACGCAACAAAAATAGTTCGCATAAGTACCGAAAATAACTAGAAACAAGATAAATATGCCATTTGTTACTTCGTTAAACTGAAGGAATTAATGATGATTTTTTATTTGAGCTAATAAATATTTCATTTTAATAAATCAATTCAAAACTAAATATTCCTTTGAACAACGTCATTCAGCGAGTCAATACGTCACTGAGAATGAGTAGGGAAATCCCCCACATCAGCTGTCGTATTTAAAGGTCACTGACCTTGATCAATATAGTTTTATGCCGTGGTTGACACACTCAAGTAAACGACAGATTTCAAAACTATGAAACATTTAACTGTAGTTTGGATTTTAATTTGATACATTTATTGACTATCTGAGTCAAGTCATCCTCCAATGTTTTTTGGAGGAGGTGATTTTGTTTTCATTGACGTTGACGGTTTGACGATATCGATGTTGAGATCTCGAGTGCCTCCAAATATGTTGCGGGAAAACATCGAATTTTTACCACCATGAATATTTCTGGTAGTCGTGTTATTCACATTGTGATTGTTTTGTGTCTTCTCCCTCCATCGGTCTGACATTTATCGTTTATCTCAAAATCATCACAAAACTGAAGGTAGGATCTGTTTCAAAAGTAAAGGTTGTATCGGCGAACGCAGACACCATCTTGGTTGCTATCAATAAGCGGTGTAATACGAATATTAATTAGGGTAATTAGGCTAACCAATGGGAAGCCTTGCAGGTGTTATAACACGTGTGGTTATATGATTTTTATGACATGGGTTATTTCACTGAATAACGTGACGGTCATGTGATAAATACAATTTCAATGTATATACGTAATATAATTTTCAATGACGTACATGTACTGACGCACATGCAAGGTATGTTTTTATTTGTCATCTTGTTATTAGTTAAGTAAAATGTTTCAAGTAACCAGTGTGGAAACACCAGGGAAAGCTAACATCAGATTCAGATATATTATATGCAATGAAACCACAGCCAAGCAAGCAAAGAACGTTGAAACAAGGTCGATTCAATGTTGATGCAACATGTTGACGTTGCATTAACGTTGAATCGACGTTGTTACAACGTTGTGTGCTTGCTGGGAAACCACTTCATGGAAAACTGAACCAATAAACGAAGAGAAACTGCACAGGTAACACGGTCTCGGGAAGGTAAACATTAAAACATTCTTGGTGGAGGGATGAGGCGGGCTTAATAGTAAGAAAGGCCACACTCACAGTGCCAGATACGATATGAAGAGGAAGAATGAACAAACTACGACGTATCCCACAACTTACAAACCAATGAAAAGTAAAGTGCCAACCAGCTTCCTTTTCATAAACTTGGTGATCACAAATGTCAGACAGATTCTGGCAGACACAACGGCAAGATATTAACCCTTCTCGTGTTAAACACGTCATACCCTGTCTAAGCAAACAGTGAAGATTCAGATCAGTTGGCTTCTGAAGAAGCCAACTGATCTGGATCTGCACTGTTTGTCATTAAATATGTGAATATCTATCAAAAACCCGGATCAAGTAATCTGATTGGCTGGAAATTAGAAGTGGGCGTGGCAATTTATTCAGCATGAGAAGAGTTAAACAGGACCTTATACGGAAAAAAGCCCCTCGGTGTGCAATATCAAAGCCTACAAAGAATGCATAACACAGGAAATACCACCTTAGAACGGTCTGTAGTAAAGTCTACCGAGGTTTGGAACATTGCATTGTTATGTAGATTCAAACTTGGTTTATAAACAGTCAATCCTGGTCATGAACCCTCTCAGCCCGACCATATAGAGGCGTGGAGGCACTCTTGTTCAATGGCGCGGGACCATTCAAACAAACTTTCAATACCCTTTAGACAGAAAGACCCATGTGAAATCTAGAGAAAATTACTACAGCGGTTTCAGAGATGGAATACATTTAAAAATTACACAATTTAATACATGTATATAGCCCAGTGGAAAGGGCACAAATGCTACATACCAAGATTCAGCATCAAACCTTCTTTAGTTCTGGAGAAGAGGATTTTTAAGAATTTTACCATATATGGGCATGGCATCAATCTTGTTCAATGGCGCGGAACCATTTGAAAAAAGTGTCAAGAGAAAATATCGACAGAAGACCCCATGTGAAATCTGGTGATACTTGCTCGATCAGTTTCAAAAAAGGTCGTTTAAGAATACATAATTTTCTACAAACAAATAGCCTACGGGCAAGGGCAGCTATCCCTCAGGGGACAAACCTTTGATCGTAACTGAAAAAATGTTCTAATACTTTAACCATACATTGTAGAAAAGGTAAGAGAAAAGTCCACCAAGAGGTAGAGGAAACAAATAAAACAAAACAAGCGCAAATCGAACAAATGTACGTAAAGCACTAAGATTAGCTCTCTTTCCCCAAGCGAGGTAATCACAATGCTAAAAGGGCTGAAAAACACAAGAACAAAATAACACAAAACAACTTAAAACAAATCGCCTCGTAGACTAAACCACAAAGCAACAAAGGATAAGACTAACACTGGTACCACCACCTTAGAACGGTCAGTAGAATAAACCACCGTGTGGTTTAAAGCACTTTTACAGTCGGCCAACTTCACCCTGCGACCCGGTGCTACTCTTTATACAAAAATACATAAAAAAATCGGTTCGCATAAAAGGCTCCCAACTCAGTCAATGCATCAAAGCATGTACGTTTCAGTCATCAGTCTTTAGTATATTTTGAGAAAATGATTTGAATTTTAACATTTTCTCCATATAAATGCATGGTGACGCATATTGAACTTCCCGAAAAATGGTCAAAGGTCAACCTATGACCATCATTCGAAAAACTTGGCAGACCTTGAGTCCTCGGTGCTCTAAACAAAGATTAGCCTTAAAGCTTTTTTGGTTCTGGAGAAGAAGATTTTTAAGTATTTTAACATGTATCGGCATAGCGGCCATAATAACCGGATTGAGACTATTTGAATATTGGGATAATTCATGGTTTTTCATGCATTAACATTTACCGGGTCCCGAGGAAGCTGTTTGAATACGAGGCCGCTAGGCCGAGTGTTCAAATTTCTTCCTCGGGGCCCGGCAAATGTTATTGCAATGAAATAACCATGGATGATCGTTGTTCTTGCATAACTTACGATTCCAACAGCAAACTGTGACGAAAATGCCCCAAAGCTCCATATAGACTCCATATAAACTCTTCAAATGCGACGGCAAACCAACATGGCGGTTAGTTCAGAATGTTGTTTACAATGACACCAGTTGCGCAAAGACCCTCTGACGTCATCATAAAATTCTAAAATGCTACGTTAAGGGTGATAACGTTAAGTCGCTCAATGTAACGTAAACAAAGCAAGACCCATCTTGTGATATCAAAAGTTCAAAATCCATGTTCAAATAGCACGTGAATTTCATGATTTGAACATTGGTTTTGTTGTTTGAACACGGCTTCAGATCCATTCAAGAACAGCTTCAAACAGCTATGTTCATAGGATTTTATGCAAGAACAAATTTTCAATCACTTATTAACAGAAGGCTCCACTTGAAATTTGAAGAAAATTGGGCCAAGGGTTTCAGAGAAGTCGTTCAAAGGTGATGACGGATGACAAATGATCAATAGCTCACCCTGAGCCTTCGGCTCATGTGAGCTAAATACAAAACAGAAAACATTCCTCCCGTGACCAGCCACTAGGTTTATGGTTTCATTGTTTACTGTAAAAAATGTGATGTTCTAAAGGTCAGTACGGATGACATAACTGCTGTGCCTACGACTCATATGACTAAATTCAATGTTGCTCAGATGGTGGAAATCTCCCAGGAAAGAAACAAACACTAGTCATGACTTCCACTTGGAAAAAAACTCTGTCTATTATTGTGTCTACAGATATTTATTCTGCGGGATCTCGCTTTACACATCTTTAAGAGATGATATTATTACACTGTCTGCTAGCGCGATACTCTCATTTCATAATTATTTTATGATTTTGTGTGATGTTATTTTTGTTTATCAAATACAGTCTTGAGAGACTATTTGGGAGAGAGGGGAAAAGTTCTTTTTTTTTATTATTTTCCTTGGGTTCATTAAGCCGATTCTGATGTCTTGGAAAATCTAGTCTCGCTTTAGCCGTGGTTGGGGGCTGGCGTGGGTGGGGACGTAGGGTTTATGCAGCAAGGCAAACTATACTGCTGTCATATGAAAAGTCTTGACAAAACTGAGTGTTCGATTTTCGTTCTTTCATGTGCTTTTTGTTTCTGAAGGCATGTTTATAGATTTTATTTTTTTTTGTGTGGAAGACATATTACGTTAGGTTTGAAGTGGATCATGGACCTACTTTATTTCATACAATTTTAGTTTTTAAATTCTGATAACCGTATTAAAAAGAGGTGATAAACCAAAGTTTGTTATTACATCAAGTACTATTACAAATTGCATTATAATTTATAATGTGATATCTATTGACAGACCGGAAAGCTATAATATAAAAACACTTTACAAAACGTTATTGATTGTTTTGTCTCTTACCATGCAACTGCGTTTGAAATTCATCCGAAGAAAATTAAACTGACTGATTTTTTGTGATAGGGGTGGAGTGTGAGGTAGGAGGGGTTACATGCAGTTTTGGTTATCTTAGCTAAAGATTTTAAATAGACCGAAAAATAAAATAACAGGACCTGTTGCCTGAACTCGCGCTTGTCAAAACATAAGAATATGATCCATAGCTACGTACGAGTCTGTATACTAGATATAAACAAAATGAATAGTATGATTTGAAAATGCAAGGATTTAGAAATTAAGAGATCTTGAAAACTTTGACGCAAAACTTCAGCATAAAATTCTAAGTCCGTGACCTTGACCTCTGGGTCATAAGAAGGGTTAGGATGGTGCCAAATAAAATTATGGAACAATATATATAATCATGCCAAATATAAAAGAAATCCATTTAGAAATTAAGAGATCTGAAATTTTTTGACGCAATACTTAAACATAAATTTCTAGGTGCGTGACCTTGACCTCTAGGTTATAAGCAGGGATGGGAATAGAGGCGAATAATATTTTGGACCAATATCTATAACCTGCCAAACAAAAAGTAAATCAATGCAAGGATTTAGAAATTAAGAGATCTTAAATCTTTGACGCAAAATTTTAACATAAATTTCTAAGTACATGACCTTGACCTCTTGATCATAAGCAGGGATAGGGATAGTGCCGAACAAAATAATGGATCAATATCTATAATAGGGCCAAATATAAAGTTATCCAACGCAAGACTTTAGATATTAAAATTCCTAAAACCTTTGAGACAAAACTTTAACAAAAACGTCCGTGACCTTGACCTATAGGTCATGAGTGGGGGGTGAGGATAGTGCTCAATAAACTTTTGGATAAACATCTATAATCATACCAAGTATAACCTCAATCTGAGGATTTAGAAAATATTAGGTCTTGAAAACCTTGACGTTAAACGTTAACATTTTTGTTTACGCTGACGCTGCCACCTCTGCCGACGCCGACGCCGACACCAGGGTAATGGAATAGCTCTTCCTGAGCTTTCATACAGCTAAAACTGGCACTTTTGCGTTATTTGACTTTCACTTTCGATTTCCATACTTGCAAATGATAAAAAAATAATCGCTGAATTGAAGTTTTAATCATTTCCGGTCGTTTTGAATGTTCGCATTTCGCGTCAGGGAAACTCTTGATGTTCAAAATGCTCGGGAGAACACCTCACTGTTAAAATCGGATGCGTTACATTGTAAATTTGGGTAGGCACGAAACAGGTTCAACTGTATAGCGAGTAAACATAACCATGATACGCAACCTTCAGGATACACGAAAAGAAGAAGCGATGAGGTACAAATAAATACAAAAAAAAAAACAACAAAAAAAAAAAACAACAACAACAACAACAACAACAACAACAACAAACAAGTTGGCTTCTTTAAAAGAATCTAAACGAAAGGTCTGCTGCTGTCTGTTGAACAGAGTAAAAAGGAAAAAGTGAACTGCTCTGTTTATTGTGTAATTACTGCAATGCTATGTGTAACAATATAAAATGTGTCCTTCAGCTGTGAATTAACTGACATAACATCCTAACCAAAAGTAATCTTCATCATTCTCTGGGCAAATACAGCAGATGATAAATTGATGACAGATCTCTTTTTTTCCCAGAAAATAGGCGATGACGATTTGCATGAAAAGTCGAAGCCTATTTTCTGGGAAAAGTAAGAAAAAAAATTACAAAATATTGTGAGCTGAATTTTTACCCAACATAAAACAAACACACTGGAGCGTCTTCATAATAGAATTCGTTATAGCATGATTGTGGATATATAGAGTTTCTTTGGTTGTTTTGATCGATTACGGAGAAATAATTCACTTGTGTTCTAAGGTTTGCGCGTAAAAAACGAGTGAGCGAAGCTAATGAGTTTTTTACAAGCAAACCTTAGAACACGAGTGAATTATTTCTCCGTAATCGATCAAAACAACCAAATAAGTTGTTTATTACATTTTCATCCACGTTTTACCTTTGAATTTTAAAATTCAGCCGTTATGATTTCCTACCAAAATAGTCCCAGTCAGTGCATGAATTTCACGAGGAGTGGTTTAGTTTGAAAATCAGTCGCCATCTTATTTACTTTAAAGGGTAACGCATTATAATTTGTAAGTATATCTTGGAGTGAAGTGCTTAACAAGCCATTTATTTTGATGCAAGAGTTTTCAAAATCGGCCTAGAAATAAGGAAGTTATGATGGTTTGAATATATTTAAAATGGCTGTCATGGATGTCGCCATATTGTAGACTTTGTGACGTCACACAGCCCAAATTAAATATGCTTAACCAAATTATAAAGGGTTTTCAAGAATAATTTTGCTACATATTTTTTTATAAACTTTTAATTCTAGTGACATGCAAACATTTCCCCCCAAAAAAAACCAACTTTATTAGAATGTTTACTTTTATGAAACGAATTTTAATTTTTATGAAACCTCATTAAATATTCAAAATGATGGCCCCCATTCCACTAATGTTAAATTATTCAGTTGTCTATAATTTACTTATATGTCCACCGATTTTGATCAAATTTGTGTCAAAATTCATTATTTGTAAAGTTTTTTACTTTAAAGCACAATGCCTTTTAAGGTTGCGTTCCCTTTTAATGCAAAAATCATCCTGTGCTTGAAATACAGACACAAAACTGTCACGAAAGTTAAACTGGATTATCAAGAAAATCATACTTTACATTTGTGTTGCAGGTCTTTCCTCAAACACGCCAGCTGGACTTGAAAATCGCAGTCTGATTTTCATGATTTTATCAAATTTTCCGCGATACGTCAACTATTGTTATTGTTGTTACCAACAACGCCAGCAACGTCGCCTAGCAATTATGACGTCAAAACGTTCGAAATGAAATAATTCACTCTTGAATTATCGATTATAATTCACTGATAAATCTCAGTAAATCACTGCTGAAAATGTAATAAAATACAATTCACAGATAGAGCCCAGAATTGTGGATATGAGACAGTTCACAAACGGAGCCCAGACTATGTTGTATCTAAGCAAACAGTTAAAGATCATATTGACAAACGGCCATGAAAGGTCATTTTTGTATATGGTTTAGATATATTTCGCTTGTTTACCCGACATGAGCTGCATTCATTAAAGCGAAACGTTCGTAGAAAGTAAACTTTCCGTTCAGTAGTGACAGTTTTCTTGGGAGGGTAGGGAATATTCACAAACTAATCTCAAGCTGTCTTTTGGTGCAACCAAAATGGCGGCATATGCGAATAAATTTTTATATGCTTGTTCGTGACAAGATATGAATATGTTCACAGGTTTGATATTATTTGTTTGATTCTATATGAAATTAAGAATTATTAATATACTTTATTCGATCTTATATCAAGACAACAATTAGAACAACGGCTACTCTCAAAGATGAGATCACATAAGACGTGGTGTTTACAACAGCCTTTCAGAAGATAGGAAATAATTTTTAAAAAACTCTCGTGAGAAATTTGCTTTATTGAACACAGCCCTGATTTTAAGATTATACAAACGGACAGAACCGAAACCATTTCATCGAAACGGACCCAAATGAACATCATTTAGGATGTAAACATTAGGGGTTTATATAATAATAATATTGTGGTTGCTTTCGAATTTACAGAGGTGTTTAAATGGTTAACAGAGGTTTCGCGACTTGCAAGTTTGCAATATGTACCGTCTCGCCCCTCAAATACTATAGCGGAGAGAGGTTTTGCTACCTAGTACCTATTCGTGTTCGCTACTTGCAAGTTCGCTTCCTGTGTTTTCGCAACTAGTTACAATGAAAGTAGCTTAAATTGTACTTGGATGAGTAAATTCAAACGTTTATTATATACTAAATGCATTAGAAAAACATATTAATTTATAAAAATATAAAAATACAATTACGAATTACAGACGAAACGGCCGAAGATCAAATTTAAATTGTCCCTACGAAAACTGCCAAAGTCCAAATAGGTCCCAAGTACTATTACCAAAGCGGCCAAATAAGTATGAAATAATTTATGGTAACTATCAAACTTTTCTGAAATTGCACTGTTTTACAAATACAATTGTGTAGTATGGTATACTGGTATGCTTTAATATTTTTAAAGGGATGTTCGTTCATGAACTCTATTTTAGCACATGAAGAAATATTACTTATATGGAAAGTTGTTCTTAATTATTCTTACTTCTACTGACACTGAAAAAGAATCACAGCCAAAAATAGTAGAACTAAAAGATATATCCCCGTTTGAGCAAGGTAGGAATTTTTAAGGTGTAGATGATCAAGGCGCGTGTTTTGTTTTTATTTACGTTAATTACATAGGCTATGTGAATAGAAAAAATGGTGATCTGATGGGATTGCTAACAGTTCTGATCTTGATTAGAGTGCTTCATAAATGAACTGGGTCTACATGGTTGGGGATAACATGAAAAGAAAGCAGGCTGATCTGATATGAGTCTAAAGTGTTTGCTCAGGCTTGTTTCTCTGTGGAATATGTACAGTAATATTGCTCCACTCTATATCTGATTTAGACCAATACTCTAATAAATAGCATTAAAACAAACAGTCTGATCTGACCTATGTCTACACTTAGGATTAAGTTTTATCAGGCTTATTTATCAAAACATTTACAATAATTTATGGTAAACACGGCTCCTGACTGATCTGGGTCGACACTATTATACTGAGCATGCAGTGAAAGCAGTATAGTCTGATCTGGGTGCATACTGTTTGCTTAAGCCTCTTAGTACGCTTGTTTTCGATAGTTGGTGTTCTTGAACTGATGTATTACGACAGTGTTATCATGGCTTAAAGAGAAAGCATTCTGATCTGATCTGGGTCTACGCTGTTTCTTCAGACCTGTTTGTCCGATCATTCACGGTAATTGCGGTATGTACGTAGACAACGCCGTTTTGCTTGGCTCACTTTATTTACATAACAGTCAACCTCAAAAATGCCCACCGAGCCGGAAAGACACTAAATCTTCCTAGTGGCAAAAACTTCACCACGAAAAAGGTGTGAAAACTAAAGAGTAGCGAAACCTCAAACTACGGTACTGCAAGGTAGCAAAACCTGTCCAAAGCTCTCGGTTAACTTCCCCTATTAGAGGTGCGCATTTGTAGCACATCTCTAATTGCTAATTGGAAAGATTGTTGAAAAGCTATAGGTAGCATTGCACTAAATACTGGAAGTGCCGGATTTTATCACTTTTGGACCGAGGTTTCAGTTGCAGTCTAAATGCCAGACATGCTTCCATTGGATATATATCCCAGGTTTTATTTCAATGTGAGAAAAGGATAGTTATAAGGAAATAAAATTATGCGTGTTTTATCTGCAAGCTTAATTAAAGAAATTGTTGCTGATTTTATATGGTCACCCCTCCCTTTAAAAGTCCGCTTGTTATTTACTGCGAAGCTGCAGGTAAACAATCATGGTGGACCATAACTTGAAAAGGAGCAGGGCAACATGTGGATTTTTTCTCAGAAACTTGTTGAGCTAGGATGGCTCTATAAATAAACAAGTAAGGTTTGGAAAGTTTTGTTTGTGTAGTTTTTGTGGAAGTATGTAAAAGGTTACTATTGTCGCCTTTGGAAAATATTTAGTGGCTAGCTCCCTGAATGCATGCTTAATGTAGCTCAAATTATTTGCGAAAGCTAATACTTATTGAATAGCAATTTGCATTTGGGTTCATTTCAGCTAATCTAGGCTAATTTATACACACCGCAGCGATAGTCGGAAAACAGAATTATCCTTGAGCGAGGTCGATCAGCGACCGTAAGACGAATGCGCATGCTCTTGAAAGGGACAGATGGAACTCTGTTTGGTACTAGATATTTGGTTGCAATATGGCGGCGCCCATGGACAATCGGTTACGATTTGTTTTTGAAGTTTTCTATTCTCTTTTGTTAGACATGTCGAACCTATATACCGATCAAAATCGTTTAGACCTTTTCTACCTACGAGAAGAAAACAAGAATACTGCTTTTGCAACTGACTTTGTTTTCCAAAGGAAGCCATATTGGATCTAGAGAAACCAAGCGCAGAGCATGGCTGAACCGCAGTCTGAGATGACGTCATGTGCACTTTAGTCGATCTGAAGTGAGTTCGGTAAAATTATAGTCGAACCACAGTTACCACGGTTAAAGATCGAACTTGATCCTTGTCAGTTTTGGACTGGTTTCTAAAGCCAAAAATTAATCGTATTTGAAACCAGACTACTATTGACGCCAGACTGTTTTGGTAACCTGAACAATAGTCCTATCTAAAAATAGGGTGTACGGAGTAGATGTTGAATGCAGTGTAAGGTAAAAAAAGTTCCTGGAGGAGACAAATTCCAGATAGTAAAAGATTCTGTAGAGAACTATTTGGCCGGGTGGAATGCTACAACGAGTCGGTCGGTCATTCCAGTTGTGACCCTGAACGGGAGGAGTTTTTAGGATGTCATATGGCGGGCAATTTCATGTGTTTTTGAAATGGTGAAGAGGACATGAAAATCCTAGAATCTGTTGCTGACTCAAGTGGCTGTCACAACTCACCGAAACCTGGATCTGATTTGGGCCCATGGAACTGTAGCAGGTGAGACACTTTTTGATTTCTTAGCATTACAGTCTATGGAGAAATTAATAGGGGTGTGTAACCTATATATAATCCTCATAGCTGGCAGAAAATGGCTTTTCGTTAGACAACTAGAAGACATATTCCTTCCATATTTGGTAGATTTCTTGCTACATGGTAGATCTAAAGTACAGGGTAAGTTTGAATTTTTTTCTTGCAACATGGATCGAGAAATTGACCATTGACCTCAGCAGGGGTCCACGTTCAGCCTAAGCAATTTGTGTATTTAGAAGGAGTTACTTCCCTTGCACTTTGTTTGTGTTGAGGTTTTACGGCCCAGTCAACCCAACAGGGTCATGTCGAGTGCGGTCAGTTTACCTAACCACACGTTTACTGGGCAGGCTTAGTTCTCTAAGCGGTTAACCAGTATTGTGCACATTCTTTCGCCAGAAACTGACAACTGTCCTTCTTGAATCAGCGGAAGGGAGAGAATGACCGTAGAAAATATTTCATGACAGATGTACGGATAAAGACAGGTACTTTTTTTTTTTTGGGGGGGGGGGGGGGGGGCGATTATTATCAACAATCGCCCCATAGTGAACAGCAAAGTGAAAGTTTCCTGAATGCAAAATGCCTAAGCACCGCCAAGAGACATCCGTGAGAAAATATTGCTCCATATTCAAAAGAGTTTCGAAAGTTCCACATGAAACTGCCAACGAAACTGAATATTATAATTTGTATGTTCTATCAATGTATTTCATGAACGCATCGTCACCTACATTCGTCACCTATAAATTTTACGCAGGGACTTTCTTAGTACAAGATTTATGAATGAAAATATTGATGACGTTGCGGATGAATATAGACTGCTCCTAATGACCTCGTACAACGAGGACTGTAGAAAACCGATTTTACCAGGGCAAATGTACCCTGGTAATCCAGATCACCTGAGCACTTGCGAATTCAAGCGTTTGCTTCTGGTCTATAAATAGACTGGCTTTCCCAATTAGTGTCATTGTATTCAGCTATCTGAAACCCTGTTTTCTCGATGTAGCATGCAAATTGTTATTTTAACCCTTAAAACGCCAAGCAAAACTTGCAGCAGACGACATTTTTTTTTTTTTTTTTTTTTTTAATTTTCAAAGACAACAAGTCTTGATATTGCATATGAATTGTCTGCAGCAGACGATTCACATAAAATATCAAGACGTGTTTTCTTTGAAAAAAAAAAAAAATCAAACTGCCGTCTGCTGCAGTTGTGACTGGCGTTTTATTCAACTGATAAAACGGCAATCCTATATGGTGAGTTATACCAATCTAATCTGTTTAAATAATAAAACTTGAGCTTTGGTATTCATTCTTATCTCATGTATCTGTATGCTTTAGGCCTGTTCTATAAATAAAAAGGGAGATGCCGATACACTTGGGTTTACACAACCCATATGAAAATCTTTTCCCCTCGATATAGTATCAAAGAACATTCTAGAGAAAGAATTTGCTACAGGCATCACTCATTTTCTAGTTTTAATCGAACATTTTCTTGTGCTAAAACAAGTTTAAGCTAAAATAACAAAACAAAACAAAACAAGTATTGATTTTTGAAAAAATGTAAATGTATAGAATCTTAGAATGATAAACTTGATAAAAGTAGCAAAAAAAAAAAAAAAAAAAAAAAATCACGTCATTTGACCTTTATACTTTCACAGCTGCGTCTTCGGAGGAGCTGTTAAATTTGGCTAAAAGTCATTCTTGGTCATTGCTGCTCACTATGAAATGACTACCGTCAATAAGTCTATGCTAAAACATGAAATAAAAATATCCTGGTTTAGTTTTTGGTTGATAAGGAAATACCTGATTCCTCTGCTTTGTCTCTTGTTCTCATTACACAGACAAGTTTACAAATGCGAGAGCTTGGAATTTAGAAGCTAATTGAGTTAGAAAAATCCCGATTTAAACTACTGTATTCTTTAAGCCTAATTTAAACTGCCAACCAGATGCAACATTTGCCTTACACTATCCAAAAGTTCACGAACAATCGCCCCATCAGCACTCTCAGTGCTTTGATTTATAAATAAGTGTCACAATCGAAAATTGATGCGTTTTTTTTAATCGTCTCAACAGACTGTTCGAACTGTTTATGTGTTAGAATCATCTCAACGAGACGATTCTAATGAGCATCTTGAATATTACAGGTAAGTACAGGCATGAAGAAAACTTATTCTGTTTGATTTTCCACTAGAATTACCGTATTTACCCTAAATATTTGGACAAGTAAGTTCCTTTTTTTTTTTTTTTTTTGTCCACATCTTTATTTTATTAATTTATGCATGTAATACATATACATAATAGATACTGATATATTGATAAGCTTTCATTCTATCTCTCATCCTTCTTAAGCTATATGAACTATTGTTTTGTCTGTCAGAGTACAATAATATTTCAGTATTCATATACAAGGAGACTCTTTTAATTAATAATGTCTGCTTTTGTATATGAAACAACTTTTCATTGGCTATAGTCCCTTTTCGCAACCACAAAAACTGTTTATACTTTCTGCTTATTTTGATATAGGAACCATGAGTTATCAAAACTGTCTTTGTGATTTAAAAAAAGGATCATGTTCATATATATACATGCAGTTGATTATACTATACTAACCGAACTTGATGAAGACATAAACATTCTAATCTGCTCTGCATTACTTGTCTGCTTACCTGAACATAAACATAGGGCTGTATGGCTTATGGCTACAAAAGATATTAAGTTTAAGAGTTTGGGTATCGGCTACATCTATATTAAGTTTAATGGTTTAATAGTTCCTGCAACTGCCTTTTTTCAAGATGATGTTTGTGGAAAAATATTGTTGTTTTTTTTTTTTGTTTGTTTTTTTTTCTTTTGTTTTGTTTTTTCTGGCTATGGCGTATCAGTTGTACCTTCCATTATGTGACTTAAAAGTGACCATTTGGCTTGAAATTTATTCTGTTTATTATGAATTTTTGAGATGTATTTCTCATTCTGATATTTTCTTTTCAGGTAGATAATAAAATTTTCCAGCCTAATGCTATTTGCCAAAAACTTTGTTTTGTAGATAAAGTACTTACCTAATAGCAGTATGTAGTTAAGTAGTTCATTATTTTCTTGTTTAGAAAAAATAACATTCTTTATGGTTAAATGAAGTATAACATTAGCTTGAATTCTTAACCAATTCTTCATAGCCAACCAAAATTCTTTCACCTTATTACAGTTGAAAAGCACATGTATTATTGTTTCAGTTTCCAGGCTGCAAAAAGTGCATCTGTCATTGTCTACTTTATTTATTTTGTGAAGAAAAGATTTTGTAACTAGTATATGGTTATTTACTTTAAACTGAAACTCTTGTAATTTTACTTCTTTGATATTTTAATTGTATCATTATAACTATTCCATTCTTCCTGTGTAATATTTCCTAATATATTAACCCACTTTTGTGATGGTGGACTTGAATCCTGGTTTCCAACAATAATATTATATAATGTTCTACTACCTTTTTTGTCTTTACATAATAATTTAAGATAACAATTTCGAGCAACATTTTGTTTCCTGTTCTTACATACAAAATTATTTTGGTTGACTTTAGTTTTCCAGTACGTAGGCAACTTTCTTAAGATTGATTGATAGTCTAAAAAAGTCCCATGTATACCATAATTTTCTTTCAGTTCATCAAATTGATAAAAATTTCCATCTTCATTAAGTAAGTCTATAACATTTTTAATACCTTTATCATGCCATTCTTTAAAATATAAATTTTGTCCCCCATTCATATTTGAGTTAAACCATATTGGGCAATATAAAATATCCTCAAGTGTCTCGATTCTGACTGCTTTGCAAAAGTTATTCCAACTTATTAGTAAATCTTTCCAAAATGGGTTTATTAGCTCATTTGCCTTTATGCCTGCATAATTATTTCCTTTAGTAAAAAGACTATCCATATTTATGTATGAAAGACTGCTCCATGTGCAACTGGGTTGTGAAATTAGTCGCCTTAGCCATGTAACTTTTAATGCTGTAACAAAACTGTCTATTTGAATCATTCTTAAACCCCCTTGTGTTATATCTTTAATTATAATTTTTCTTTTTATCTTGTCAGGCCCAGAATTCCACAGGAATTTATAAAATAATTTATTTAGGCTTTGTACTAAATTTCCTGGTGGGTTGGGTAGAGCCAGAAATAAATGAACAAATTTTGATATGGCTAATGATTTAATAACAGTTATCTTTCCAGGCAATGTAATTTTTCTTCTTGACCAAGACTTGATAATATTTTCCACTTTTTTAAGGACATCAGTTGCATTTTGATCCCATATGTCAAAAACCTCTTGAGTAAAAGTCACTCCTAGGATTTTAAAAGGTTCTTGATTCCAGTCTAAATTATATTCCAAGCATAACTTACGATTTGATCTATTCATTGATCCAATCCATATTGCTCTTGTTTTTTCAACATTTATTTTTAAACCAGACATTGAATAAAATAATTTTAATTTATCTAAAGTTTTTTTTAGCGATATTTCTGATCCGTCTAAGAATATTTGAGTGTCATCAGCATATTGACTCAATTTGAATTCTTTATTTTCTATTATTATCCCTTTGATAAGATTGTCTTTTCTGATCATTTGGCTTAATACCTCTGCACATAGGAGAAAAATGTATGGGGAGATAGGGTCTCCTTGTCTACAGCCTCTTTGTAGTCCAAAAAACTCTGACATATGACCGTTTTGTAATATACATGACTCAGAACCAGTCTGAAATAATTTGATCCACCGTTGAAAGGATGGTCCAAAATTAAAGTATTTGAGTGTTTTGTGTATAAATTTCCATGAAACGGAATCAACTGCTTGTTGAAAATCAATAGAAAGTATCAAACCTGGTAGTTGTTGTTGTTTTGTCTCAAAAAGAATGTCATAAATTTGTCTTATGTTTTCTCCTATAAATCTTCCAGAAATAAAACCTTTTTGATCTTCATGTATCAGTTTATGTAGTACAGTTTTAAGGCGTGCAGCAATAACAGAGGAAGCTAATTTATAGATTACATTAAGAAGGGAAATAGGTCGCCAATTCTTCAGATAGAAGGGTGATTTATTTGGTTTGGTAAGCAGGTGATTATACCTTGTTTTTGAGTTATTGATAATGATCCAGTTCTATAACCATAATTTAATGAGTTTAATATGAAAAATTTCAGATCAGTCCAAAAAAATTTAAAAAATTCTGCAGTAAATCCATCATTTCCAGGTGTTTTTAAATTTTTCATATTTTTCAATGCCTCTGCAAGCTCTGAATATTTAATATCTCCTTCCAATAATTCAGCTTCATTATCAGTCAGTCTAGAACTATTTTCTCCTATTTTGGATTCAATTGGAGTATTATCAATAATGATATTTTCACTGTACAAATTTTTAAAGTATGTTTTCTGGCTGTTTAATATTTCATCTGTGCTCAAACATTCTTGGCCATTTTCCTCTATTATTTTTGTGATAACTTTATTTGTGAAATTTCTCTTTTCAAGATTAAGAAAATAGCCAGAAGGTTTCTCTCCTAAATCCTCGTATCTACACCGTGATCTTAACATGACTCCTTCAATTTTACTTTTTCTTATTTCATGTAATCTGTTTTTCTTATCATTCAGTAAGTTAATGTCTTCTTGACTGACTGTTTGTAAATTCTCAGTAATTTTGCTTTCTAAATTTAATATTTCGTCTTCTAGCTGTTTTTCCTGTCTACTGTTTTCCTTCTTTTTTCTTGAGCTGTATTTTATTGTTTCCCCCCTGATAGCTAAAAGTATCATTTCCAACAAAAGCTGGTCATTTATAGAATACGTATTATGTATATTATTATTATTGTTATTAAAGATATTGTTATTATCATTATTGTTACTATTGTTATTATTATTATTATTATTATTATTATTATTATTATCATTATCTAAGTTAACCCTGTTTTGTTGAATATTGACAATTTTATATGTGTTTTTCACCTCTTCTACTGACTTCTTTACAAGTTGAATATAATCTTTATCTTTCAGAAGTGAATTATTGAATTTCCAATAACTCTTTCCTCGTTCATTTTGATTAAGTTTTAATTTAAGTATAATTCCTGAGTGATCTGTTCTGTATCCTGATACCACATTACAGTCATAAACAAGCTTGAAGCTTTCCTCACTGATCAGGAAGACGTCCAAACGTGCTTGTTTTTTCTCAGGATTAATTTTCTTCCATGTAAAGCCTTTGCTGTCATGTAAACTTCTAAATACATCAATATAATTATCTTCATCAATAAGTTTTAAAACTTCTGACCGTGCTCTTGGATTATTAACATGACGATAATTTTCAGTGTCAACATCCGGATTCAGAACTAAATTCCAATCACCACAAAAAATGACGTTTTCATTTCCGAAATCTAGTACTTTTTGTTTGATATTTTTATAGAAATTTGGCTTATCGTCATTTGGTCCGTAAATACTTACTAGTGTAATTTTCTTTGTATGGAGGTTTAACTCCATTATGACAAAGTTTCCTTCTGGATCAGTTAAAATTTGTCCTATATCACAATGGAAGTTATTATTTATTAGGATCATTACTCCTCGGCTAGCATTTACTCCATTCTTTTTACTCAAGACAAGATTATGTCCCCACTCTGCTTTTACATATGAATACATGTTTTTGTCAATATGCACATCTTGTAAGCATGCTATATTGTATTTTTTTGAACGAATATACTGGAATAAGTCTCTTCTTTTTTGCATATTTTGAGGCCTCGACAATTTTGGGAAAAGACAGTTATCAAATCAACCACTTTTTCTTTAAAGTTAACCATACTAAAGCCCTTATGTTCACATATGCAAAGAAGTCATGCACAACAGCAGAATTTATTTTAAACAAGAAAACAACAAAAATAAAACAAAATATGAGTGGCATAATGTCCACATATAACAGAATTTTTAGCTCTTGGAAAACTTGCAGCTATTGTATTGCAGCACATAGAATGATACATGGATTTTTGTTTTACGAATATCTAAGAAGGGAGAAAAAAAAAAATAAATAAATACATAAATAAAAAAAAAATAAATAAAAATAAGAAAAAAAAAAAAAAAAAAAAAAAAATAAATAAATAAAAAAAATAGAGTTGACCAGCTAAAGAGATGTTCATGGTCCCATACGCTTTGCAACAAACACATACGTGCAGCACAATGGCACTTTTATGACCATAAAATGTTAAAGTTCAGACGAAAAATGTGATTCCTTTTCAGTCTGTGCACACAACATAGATTATGAGCACTTGTCAGAACTGCCTCATCAAATGTCCACACACCATGCCCCATTGCAGAACTAACAAGAGGTAATGCCTACCTCCAGCAACACCAATTTACTATGTAGAAGTGGGATATGTAATGATCCAAAGCGTATTGGACCGTCAATATGATATTCAGTGATATTTCTGGTGGGCTCTTGCAGCCATTCCTTGATGTCAATGTTTAACGTCTGCTAGTTTCCTGTTCGCGCGTGTGCACACAGCAAAAGCCCGAGCAACACTGCACAAATGTGCAGGATCCCCCAAGACCTCACCGGTTGCACACATCACAAAAGCCACCTTTTATCTTTTGTCTTCTAATTAGTAAAATACATGTGCTTTTTAACCATTGTCCTGCTGAACCTGGATATACCCTGCCTTTGCAAACAGTGTAGCCAACTGATCTGGACCTACACTGCCTGCCACCAAGCATGCGAACTTATAGCAACATTCTGGATCTAACAATCCGACCAGCTGAATATTAGAAGTTGGTGTGGCAGCTACATGTAAATCCATTCAGCAGGACAGGTTTAAGTACTGCACAACCATTTCGCAATAACTAACTTGATGTCTAATACTAACACATACAACATATGGATTAATTTGCAGTATAATGCAAAATTTATTTTTAAATATTTACATGTATATATAATTTTAGAATCCTTTTTTTTTTTTTTTTTCTGCAGTATACACTTAAATATTTTTAAATACTATACAGTAAGAAATGTAATTTCAAAAACTATACCTAAATATAAGTTGTAAAGATTTTCATGATAGCTTTCCCTTTGGCTACAACTAAGAACTAAGAATCTGTCTCGATTATACTTTTGGTTCTCTAAAATGTAGACGTACCTATTGTTTGTAAAAATGATACATTATTCGTATTTTCTACCCCCTTTTAGCTTCCTCAATACTGAAATGGTGTTAATTTATTTTAAAGAACCCCTACATTATCCGTAGGAGCTCCGTAAAGAAGAGAACATGCCATGCAGGGTTTCATGTACAAATTTGTTTAATCCCCCAATTTTGCCTTGCCGAAAAGGCGAAAATTGCAAGACAAAATTCAGGAATTTATCTTCTTTTTGTTTTGCTTTCCATTTCCTGTACATTTTTTTTTTGTTTTTTTTTTTTGTTTTTTTTAATTGTTATGTCCGTAAGTATTGATTCTATACAAAATAAACTCTTTATAACACTGTTTGTTATTATGTGGTATTTGATATAACAGAGTTCTAAGATGGATCCTAAAAATGTACTGATCATATAGAAAATGACCATAACTGGTCTTCCCATACAATCCATATACATTTCCATTTGAATTCAACAAAACTGCTCAACCAGAACATATTCTGTCTTAGACTGCAACAATTGTGTTACAAAGAGTCCATTATGCAACGCATGTAGCATATTAGTATGAAATACTTGAGAAACTCATACACTTTACACATTTGGTACAACTTGTACCAAATGTATAAAATGTATTTTTGCTGTACGTGGTTACTGGTTGATACCACCCCCCACACACAAGTGTAACAAACGCTTAATCAATAAACCAGGAACATAGAGCTAGATAATCTGTAAAAAAAAAAAAAAAAAAAAGAAAAAAAAAAAAAAAAAAAAAAGAAATAAAAAAAAAAAAAAAAAAAAAAATAAAACAAATATATATATATAAAATAAATAAAGTAGAATAAAATACAACACAAGCCACCGTACATGACAATGGCGCCTATCCCACTTGCGAACAGCAAGGCTCACACCAGAGCCCTCCCTGTTCGCTCACATATAGTTTAAAACAAAACCAAGGCTTGGACCTGGACCCAGCTTTCCAGCCGCACTAGATACTTGCATATGCACATTTGAGGACTGCCCAGTGGAGGATGAAAAGCGCCACTGCCCCGCACCACGGTGGACAAGTAAGTTCTTACCTTACTTATTCCTAAAATGAATATCCTATTTACCCTCATTTTTTTGGGCTGACATGCCTGAGCAAACAGTGTAGACCCAGATCAGACGCCGCAAAATAATGTGTCTGATCAGGGTTCACCCTGTTTGCCATCCACATTCAGCAATTGGTAGACCCATCAGCGAGTCCCAAATTGCACCTGTTGAAATTTTAGGAAAAATATGGTAAGGAGATAAGGTGAGCTGAAGTATCCGAATGCTTGGGATAAATACTGTAAGCTAGTTTGTGTGCCTAGCTTTGTGATGGAAATGGCAATCAGTGTGGGTCGAGATCAAACCGGCTCCTTTAAGGATGTCATTTGATCAGGTCTGCACTATTTGGCCTGGCCAGTTAATTTTGAATATTGTCTGGGTCTTGGCTCATTGCACGCCACATTTTTTTCTAATTATTATGTATAAGTAGGACTCATATAAGGATGTCGTGTAGTTCGCTTGCTTTTGCTTTTGATATTCATTGTTGTTGTTGTTGTTTATGTTGTTGTTGTTGTTTATGTTTGTTTATGTTGTTGTTGTTTGGTTTGTATAAAATGACATTTTTTTTTATCCATTTCCAGATTACACGCCAAAACCAGTGGCAATTGCAGATACCAAGGAAATTGGCAAATTTATAGAAACTCTCCATGTTACAAGAGTTGTTTTTTCTTCGACAGGGATGGGTGGATCCTCTACCAACTTTGGCATTTAACTTCAGATTTTATTTTTTTTATTCTTACAGATAGAGTTTAACTGGATTACTAACAAAAGTTGTCTATATATAGGAACCAGACTACTACTGACGTCATAGAGCGTACGGACTAGATGTTGTTTACAATGTAGGGTAAAAAGACTGCATTGTTCTGTTTATTTCAGACCACAGGAGGTTCCTAGAGGAGACATATTCCTGCCAGTAAAAGATTCTGGATGGAACTATTTGGTTAGGTGGAGTGCTACAACGAGTCGGTCGGTTATTCCAGTTTGTGACCCTGAACAGGAAGAGTTTTTGGGATGTAATGGCGGGCATGTGTTTTCGAAGTGGTAAAGAGGACATGAAAATCCAAGGATCTGTTGCTGTTACAAGTGGCTGTCACATCCCACCGAAACCTGGATCTGATTTGGACCCATTGAACTGTAGCAGGTGAGACACTTTTCATTTCTTAGCATTATCGCCTTTGGAGAAATTAATAGGGGTGTAACCATTTAGTAACTCAGAGGAAATAGTCTGCACTGGAACAAAAATGTTCTATTTCAACTTTATAATAACCTTTGTACGATCAAAGAGGAACGGCAAGGCAGGAATCGCGATAAATCCAGGTTTTGCACTCCAGTCCTCATCTTTGTGATTGTGGTGTAATGAAGTAAATGATGCGTTTCTGAGGTGATATGTGGAGTTTTGATGAGATAGTTTTGACATATTTAGCCGATAGCTTACTTAATTTAAACACAGAATTAAGGTTTGCATCCTTGGATGGAATGTATACATGTTCGAGCATCTGTCTTTACTGACATTGACTATTCCTAATCAAATGCGTGAAATGTTATTGGTTGTGTGTTCTAATATATCTAATGAGACCAATCTTAGCTCTAAACTGCCTGTTGCTGATAGAACAAGAGCGGTCTGAGGGAGAAATCTCTGTTAGTGATGCCTTAGCTCTGGCTTTACGCGTTTCTGTTCGGTTTCACTGATTCTTTTTGCTACGTATTTACCAGCACCCCTTCTTATGAGACCTCGCCACTTTGCTCGATCCTGTGCAGTCTGTTCCAACGATGTGTACATGGCACAATGTATCACTTTCAATAATCAAAGCGCCAAAGGCACTGAAATGACAGATTCTATCAGAAATTCATCAAAAAAAAAAAAAAAAAAAAAAAAAAAAAAATCTTAATTTGTATAAAACCTTTACAAGAAGAACGCCTAACGGCATTATGGACGGACTGAGTGGACGGGTTTGTCAGAAAGGTTAACCAAACGGTAAACCTGTCGGACGACGCCTGCCAAGACTTCGCTATTTTAAAGGACGGATTTTTGAAAACCTGTCCAATAGAAAGGTTTCAAATTTGTTTAAAAATGTAGTACTACAAATTCAGTTATCAAATGCTTGCAGATGTATATATATATATATAGTGCTATGAAGTTCCACTTGATGTTTTGAAGTTTCAAATCAAATATTTTATCACAAAATGTTGCAAAAAGCCAGTTATCACATGCAATATAGAGCTAAATTGTGATAAATTTTCTTCAGTAACTAAATACCTGTACTTAAAAATTGGTTGCAAATGACGTCATTAAATTTGCTGTGCAAACCTGCAAATTTAAAACAAGATGCGGACCTTTCGTTGGGTTCTTTTTAAAGAAGCCAACTTGTTGTCTACTCTCATTTTCACAATCGAGCATTCAATAAGAGGAAATAACCGAAGTATCTTGAGTAGTTAACGTTGCGCTGCAGATAGCAATATAGATTTTCAACACTTTCCTTTTTTTTCTGACAAATAGTTACACTTTAAACCCAAGCATCCTTTTTATTAAAATGTCGCAGCTAAAATATTTTAATGTTAAGCAAATCAACAACAGCGAGAAAAAAAATCTTGTAATGTTTAACTAAAGCCCAGTCCCTTTAATCCGACAGTATTGAATTTTTTACACGTCAAACAAATGGGCAAGTGCTCTGTGTAAAAGTTTCATCATACCATATTTTGAATTTTTTTTTATTATTATTTTTATTTTCCCAAGGAGACAGCATTTGACATTTCATGCAAATTGATTCCTCTTTTGAGACAATTTGCATGAAGTGTCAAATTATGTTTTACGGTAAAAATATCTGCTGAATTTGTCCAGGTTAATTTTTGACACGCGGGTCATGAGGCAGCGCCTGTTCTATTAATAGCTGACAACAAATTGCACAGATCAACCTTACAACCTATCTAACGCACTGAGCTAATATCGACGAAAACACGTTGCAGCATGATTATGAGTCCTTTTCAGTCCGGCTTACAAGGTTCTGAGAGTGTGCAAAATTTTCATAATGACCTTTCCAGAGCTATCTTTGTATCAATCATTACTAGCATAAGCCAGATTCCCATAATGGTCCCTTTATAGGTTTATGTTTCAGAACTCCTTCAAGTCTTGCAGTAAAATAAACAGACTTTCATTCGGACTGAGAAGTCCTGTTTATACTTGCTTTGTCCTGAATTTACAGAGTACATTGTTCATTTCATTTTCAACTCTCATACATGTAGTTCTTCTTACTTGCTTGTTGATGTTTTTAAGTTGAAAAAAAAAACAACAACAAACTTATATTTACTTTTTTGTTATTGTAATATGTTTCACTGTGACTAGAACTGTTCTGAAAGCACAGAACAGTCTTTGATGCAAGACACTGGTAGGTTATTTTCTTATTGTTTTATCACCAGTTCAGCAGACAGAAATGCAACACTATCATGATATGAAAGACTCGCTAACATCACAAATGGCAGAACGCAGTGTATGACCAAAGCTTGTATTCACTGTTTGCATAATATATGGTCATTTCTGACAAGGAGAAAAAAAAAGATAAACCTCTTAATATAAAATTTGAAAACTTACATTACTCTTATTAAAGTTATAAGGGGGCGGGTGTTCTTAGGTGTAAATGGGTAAATTATTCAATATCACAAGGTGAAATGTAATCACTGTTCAGTAAATTTTCTCCAATAATTATTACACATAGAATATAGATCATGATAATCAGAATTTCCAACAAGTGGCCTTTAGATATGAAAGTTACAAAACTTGTCAAAAATACACAATAAAATAGCCACATGTATGAGATCCTCTGATACATTTTCAAGGAATTATTCATGCCCCCTCCACACCCCCACCCCCGCCCCACAGATAATGCTTACACGTATGTCTGTAGTAATGAGCTAGTTACATTACACCAAAAACGATACAATTTCTTCATTCCAACTAGATCAAAAAGGGCACTAACTGGACGTGTAATGCTATGATACCATTTCTAACTGACTTGGTTCATGAGTTATCTCTCAAAGTCTTCCAAAATTGTAAAATTTTGTGCGGCGCATAACTCTGAAACCCTTAAAGATATTTTCATGATACTGCATGAATATGTTGAGAATATTGAGTAGGCATGTCATGTATACAAATGACAACTCTAGCTGACTCCATTCTGGAGTTATCTCCCATAGTTGTTAAATCTTGTGCGGGCCATAACTCTAAAACCCTTTTAGATATTTTCATGATACTTCACCAATATGTAAAGGACCTTGGGTAGGCATGTCGCATAAAAGAATGACAACTCTAACTGACTCCATTCTGGAGTTACCTCCCACTGTTATAAAATCTAGTGCAGGCCATAGCTCAATAACCCTCTGAGATATTTTCATGATACTGGACCAAGTTGTAGAGGACTGAGTTGGTATGTCATGTACAAGAATAACAACTCAAACTGACTCCTTTCTCGAGTTATCTCCCATAATTGTTAAATCTTGTACAGTCCATAACTCTTAAACCCTTTGAGATATTTGATCAAGTTGAAGAGGACACTAAGTAGGCGTGTCACGTATAAGAATGACAACTCCGACTCCATTTTTGAGTTATCTCTCATAGTTGTTAAATTTTCTGAAGGTCATAACTCCTCTATGAGTTGAGATATTTTGGTGATATTTAATATGGAAGCTATGAACATTAATTAGAAGAGTTGCATTTAAGAATTATAATCCTGGCTTCCTCCATTTATTTTCAATTATCTCCCCTGATGGTAAAATCTTGTGCAGGCCATAACTCTTTAACCAGTGGAGACACTTTAATGATAGTTAGTAGATGTGTTTGTTTGTGTTGAGGTTTTACGGCCCAGTCAACCGAATGGGACAATTTCGAGCGCGGTCAGTTTACCTAACCACACGTTTACTGGGCAAGCTTAGTCCTCTAAGCGGTTAACCAGTATTGTGCACATTCTTTCGCCAGAAACTGACAACTGCCCTTCTTGAATCAGCGGACGCGAGAGAATGACCGTAGAAAAATATTTCATGATCAATCTCCACGAAAGAATGTTGCCGACCTTAGTGGGGGTTGAACCGGCGACCTCCTGGTCTCCAGTCGGACGGCGCATCCGACTGAGCCACCGAGGCTGGCTGATAGTTAGTTATGATGTTTAGAACACAAAATAGGTGTGTTACGATATATAAGGACAACTCTGACCTACTGAGTGTTGGAGTTATCTCCCTTATACTCTGGATGCAGAGTTATCAGCAGTGCATGCAGCAGGCCTTATTTTTCTCATGATTTTTTGGATTCTTTGTTGAAAATCACTTACCAGCGAACATAAAATTGAGTTTCTCAGACTAATGGTTTAAGAGTTACAGGCCTTGCAGGCAACAGTAGGAAAACCCCTTTATGCCTAGCGTCTCATAAAATGGACATTGTCAAACGGTGTAGACCCAGAACGCGGCATCTGATCAGGGTCTACACTGTTTGCATTAAATATAAAAAAAAAATCTATTAATAAATGTAATACTAAAAGCACTAACTAGACACCCCTTCTATTAGAAATGGACTGGTTCAAAGAGGTAAGACAGAAGAGTCCACTCGGCTTAAATGGGTTAATTTAATAAATGTAATATGGTAGAAACCAGTCAAGAGATTTTCGTCAAAATTTAAGCATATGGCATACAAATTTCAACAACCATAACTCTTGTTAGGCATAACCACAATGTTCATTACACCCTGACTGATAGTACGTAAGGTTAATGTATTTCATAGCTCCGCAGTTAATGATAAAATGACATTTTCCTTATTATCTCAGAAACAAATAATGATTTTTTTTTTGCAGAGTAAATAGCATTTGTATTTTTACCTTGTACATAACTAATTCCATTTACATTATAGGATAAAAAAAAAGTTTTAATGGGAGTATATGTGTTTATGTAATAGCCACAGAATGGTTATTCTTTACCTCTGCACATGGCAATTTCAATGATTATTTGCGTATGAATAATTGCATACAAGCTTTTGTGTAAGTGTAACTGTGCAAATGTTTTAAGCAGCATACCTTTTTCCACACTGCAGTGAATAGGATTAACATATGTATATACATGTAGCTAAATACAATGGAACCTCTACTAAGCAGCCACCCAGGGGAATGGCCAATTTTGGCTGCTTAAGGGAGTAGGCTGCTGAGTGGAGGTACTCACTCATGGGCAGTTTTGAGACAGTTGGAGGATTGATATAGCCCAAGTGGTGGGCTGTTAGTGAAATACACACTATGATTATTATACTCATTCAGCATAGTGGTATCTATCTATCTATATTTATTTATTGCCTATAACATGCCAAATTGTCCAAACTAACAATTATACATTGTTTATTCTGATAAATTTTTAGAATAAAAATCACTGTTTGCTCAAGAAGTATTCAGAAGTATACCATAATAACACTAATTCAGAAGTATACCATAATAACACTAAGTATTGGGATAGATAGCCCTTTGCAAACAGTGTAGACCCAGATCAGACGCCGCAGAACTCAGTGTCTGATCGGACGCCGCAGAACGCAGTGTCTGATCAGAATCTATGCTGTTTGCCATATTTCAACATTTTTTCGAATTATGTGCGACCCACACCAAACTCTTCGGCGACTTTCCCCGAGTACTTCAATTTTCATCCACCTTACAGATTGGATCAACTCAAAATAATTGAAATAATCCTGAAAGGGCCGTAAATTGCAAATAAGAAGTTTTTTTATTGTGTTTTATATTCAACCGGAAATCAGGCATTTGATCCTTTAGTCTTGCATCGGCCCAAACACTAGAAACATTTTTTTTTTAGACTGAAAATGTTTCTGTATTTCTGTACATGTTGAATATAGCAGTTTGCCAAGTACATAAGGACAAAACAAAACTTTTAAGGTAAATATATATTGGATGATATAAGAATATATGAAATAAATTCTATGAATTTCTTTACATGTTTTTTTTTTTATTCCTGTCTTTATCACACAGTGGCAATTACAGCCTCTAGTCAACAAATGCTTCTCTTCAGATCTGATAATGATCCTCTAAGGTAGTATATGCTAACAGTTGTGGAGCAGAAAGCTCATTAAAGTATTCCAAAGATATCATGAGAAAGTGAAGCTATTAATGTACAGTTATAATAACACCCGTGAATGATGAGGAAGTCAGATGATTTCTGAGCTTTCTGAACCTTGTAAGCCGGATTGTTTTTCTTTTATTATCAAGCATAAAAATTCTTCAGAATCTATATTAAATTTGGACAGTAATAGCTGATTAGACAGTGTTTATATTGTTGGTAACAGTAGCTTACGGTCTAATTTCCGGCGCCACGTCTTTAGTGCAGCGCAGGCGTATTGATACACAAGTATGTTGATATGTTGACCCTTAAACTGCATACTACGACTGTAGCAGATGTTAATTTCATTTTTGCTTTTATTTTATCAGAGAAATGTATGCGATTCATCCGCTGGCAAATAACTCATATGAAATGCTTAGTCTGGTTTTCTCTGCAAAATAAGGGAGAATTCTGAATGACGTCTGCTTTAAAAATTGCACGGCGCTATAAAGATATTAATAGCTTTATTCATATAAATCGGACTACATTTTGAACGGACACATATTTCAGTGGTAGGGAAAGCCGGATACAACTTGAAAACGCGTATGCCAGCAAAGAATGACAGATAGAATCTGTCATTAAAAACATAAATATTAGATACACTGCATGTGTACCATACGGTTGAGCCACATAGCACAAATGTGTTATTGTAATTTTATACAGGTATGTTACAGTCGAAATTCGTTTCATTATCGATAAATCAATGCTCACGGTTTTCCAATGAGTCATTTGTTAGTGTGCCATAAACAATTGCGTTATTATTTAAGCATTCCGACTATATGTACTTTTGCGTCCGTTCTATATTTAAAATGAAAGTTATTCTGTATTGTGTATATTTATATATAATAACATTAGACATTAACACATGAATAAACGAGCCTAGAAGTAAAAACTAAATACTGACATGCCTAGGAAATGCAACAATCACCAAACATGGCACCGGATATGATTTAAATTACAAGAGATCACAACACAAAGTATTACATCGTTTTAAACAAAGAAACAACGAGATGAGAGAAGACAAACGAGGAGGAAATGCAACAGAAGTGCTGTCTTGGAATGTTTGTTTGTTTGCGTTGAGGTTTTACGGCCCAGTCAACTCAATGGGGTTATGTCGAGCGCGGTCAGTTTTACCTAACCACACGTTTACTGGGCAGGCTTAGTCCTCCAAGCTGTTAACTTATATTGTGCACATTCTTTGGCCAGAAACTGACAACTGCCCTTCTTGAATCAGCGAAAGGGAAGCCTTGGAATGATCAATAGTAAAATACTGGTGCATCAAAAAATGATTTTGGGGATATCCAGTCTTAAAGCTACTTTAAAAAGGTCAAACTACAAACCATAAATACAATTAAAGATGTGGTTATGTTCGATAAAAAACTATTTAAGCCCCTACTGTCCTTTTGACATCATTTTGAAAGCCGTTTTGTGCTTGGCGTTCTATTTTAACTCTACTGTGGTTTCGACATTTTTCAGAAGTTCGTTTTTTTTTTTTATTGGCGCTTTACACAGAAGAAGAAGTAAATTTGCGTACTTTTATCATGATTTAATGCAAAACATTTGTCGTAGCTACCTATGCTTAAAACGGTTTATTATAGTCACTGAATCTTAAAAAAGCAAGTATCTTCACTTTTCCCATAGTAAAAATGAATTCAAATTATACAAAAAAAAACAAAAAAAAGTCTGTAAGGTAGGTAACTTGCAGGCAGATTTTCAACAACGTCCGCTTATTAAACTTTTCCGAACTGTTCACAATAGTTCCTAAACATCAATAATTCCAATTCAGCAAGGAAAAAAAAATAAAAAAAAGGTTTTTAGATAAAATTAAAAAAAGAAATCACTTTTCTATAGAAATTGCAAAGGTCAGACCAATTTTTAGCCGTAAATTTGATTTTAGTGAACATGTTTGAGAAAAAAAAAAAATGGTTTGTAATAAGATATGGTAAATCAGAATAAAATATATTCATTTACAATACAACGCAAAGCAATTTAAGTCGCAAGGATATATAGTAGTTGGTTTAAACAATATTTATTTTCATATTCTAGAAACATACATGAAGTGTTCAACATGTATAATACCAGGATCTGACTGTAAGTTTGAAGCTAATGTATGTCATTTCCAAACTCATATAATAATGTACGACGTAGGTGAAAGGTCAAAATAACCGGTAATACATTCATGAAATATACAGAGAAGGAGAGAGAGGTTTACAACAGACATTTTTCCTCATCCCTTCCAGGTTCGCAGAGCAGTGGCGACATGGTCTCCTATGGAAAAAGTAATGAAACAATATACTGTTTACTAGGGAGGAAGCCAATGATTTCCCAGTAAGCATTCTACATAAATCTTTAGCGGGCCGTTGTCGGCCCGTCAGGGTAGCTGACGGGCCAATAACTGCCCGCTATATATTTATGTAGAATGATAGCTGGGTTGTTCATGCTTCTTACAAAAAAAAAAAAATGTCCGCTGCACAACGTTCTGACACGAAAGCGACCAGTGTGCAACCGTTTAGATACATATTATTGCATAAAAAAGCAGTGTCGCACGTTATTAACAGCCGTGCATTAACCGGCGAAAAGCCGTGTAGTAACAAGGCAATTTACGCGCTGTTAATGCACGGCTACGCAAATTTCAATATGCTCGTACCAGGGCCACAGATTTGCTGCCGTTACGAGATGTGTACTGCCCAGCCCTAGAACGAGCATAGTTCGGGGAAATTGCGTTCGCGAGACATCGGTGAAAAGGCGAAACAAAATAGTGCAAGAAATAATGCGAGATGTAGCAAATGTTTTCAGTTTTTATGCAATAATAGCGATCGGACATGGTTTTTCAATGCATTAACATTCGCAAGGTCGCTTGGGAGGTGTTGAAAACCGCATCCTCCGTTGTAGTTCCCTTTCTCGTATGCAACTGTTGTGTGGTTTTGTCGGTTGTGTCACTTCTTTTTTTTTTTGTTTTGGAGCCTCCGGAAGGCTGTTGTTCGCGATTACCGCCTTTCCTTGGTAACTTCATTTACATTGCACAATCCGCAGGACAGGTTTACCGACTGAGGTCGGTTGACTTTCTAAGAGTGCCCTGTATCATCCTGTGTGTCCACCCGTCTGTCCGTGGTCTGTTAGCGAAAACTGTCATAGCGCTTAAACCATTGATAATATTTTGATAACTTTGGCATACATATAGATACCGACAAGATCTAGCCAATATACTTGTCAAATATCACATTTCTAAGATTCATTTTTGTATACGCATTAATATTGACACGATTCAGACAAAGGAATTGCCAAAAGCAAATTTTCCTTCACCAAGGCAATGCCGAGACCAGTATGTGACAGTTAGCGAACCTTCGCATATCTCTTTACTTTGATAATTTTTCGCACACATATTGATAACGACAATATCTAAACTGTGGACTGCCAAATGTCAATTTTCACTGATAGAGACAACGCCGAGGCCGCCGTAGGGCTCCAACAATATGAAATATTTTGATAAAATATTGTATACACATTAACACTGACACACTCTAATATTAGGAATCGCAAAAAGCCCGAAGCCAAGTAGAGACACAGAATGAGGCGGATCATGCACCTAAGCGATAGTTGATTCTTGCGATGATGTTGCTTAAGAGCAGCACATGCAGAGTAATAAAATCAGATCTGTTTTATATCTAGGCCATAACAGCTGGTTTCGGGCTTCAAAGCCTCATCAATAATACCAAATAGCCAGGGCACAGCATTTTCTACAGTATCGTATGCCCGCCCAGCGAAACTACAGAACAGTCTGTGCGCATTTATACATTCTTAGCAGAACCTCTGAAGTCCATCTAAAGAAAGCTTTGAGGTTTGACTATATTTAGAGTGTAAAGCAATGCCTCTAATTCTTCTACGCAATAGCGCAGGCTGAGTCATTTTTAAAATATATTTATTTATTTATTTATTTTTTTATTTATACAATGTTTTTAGAGGGTAACACTTTTAGCTCAAACAGCCATTCTACCAAGTGGCCCTCCATAAAAGATGTATAGCAGACTGACACGCTGACGTTAAGTAGCACTGGGGTTGTATCTAGTCGAAAGGGAATACATGTTCTATTAAGGCGACCTTAAAATTATTTAAAACGAATTGATATTTATGGGTAAGACCTTCTCGAGACGAAACTTCATTATTACTGACTTAAGACACTGCTCATCTAGATAACCTGAAAAAATGTTCATCTTCTTACATTGGAAGCTCAAAAATCAAGCTGACTGGTATTTATGTTTCTAGAAGTTTTTGCATTTGCTTCGAATTGTCTGAAGCCTATGTCACCAGTGTTCAAGAAAGGCTAATAGACTTGCATAGCAAGTTATAAGTCATTTTTTACATTAAGTTCTATATTTAACAGTGTGTTTTCGATTTTATGGTGCAGCATTTTAAATGTGGACAGACAATGAAAATGTGTTGGTAGTCGCTATAGAAAGACATCCATATCGTCATTTCTTCAGATAATTTCCAATAAAACAGATTTTCTTGCCTATGTAGAATCCTGTACAAAGTTCTAATACGGTATTTTCATTTTTTTTTTTACTTTTTTCTCTACGGTTCGTTTCCAGGGCAATCATTTAAAAGGTTGAATCTGTACTTTTCATGCAGATATATTCCTTTTCTGCATTTTATGGAAGAATTTGAGTATAATCTCTACATTTTGTCGGAAATTTATGTTCTACCTTGCTATTCAAAAATGGTTTCAAGTTTTTATTGAATGCAACCAGATTTGTTTAATGTTTGTGTCACACTAGCTAGTTTCGGTCAACCGATGAAAAACTGAAAAGGACCGCCTTCGAACGGTAAGACGCAGATCGATATGGAAGAGCTAGCAGAATGGTGTCGCCATCATTGTTGGAAAGCAGAGATGATAAATCAGATGCATGACAGTTTACTGTAAGGTAAAATGCTCTCTGAAATGTTACTAAAGGGCGTTCCTGATTTTCAAATGCGCTTTCAGTATGGTGGTGGTGGTGGGGATCTACTCTAAATACAAAAATATTCTCCCAGTTCCTTCCTTTAAGAGTAGTTTACCTTTTAAAAGAGACTTAGAGTGCACGAAAGCATACATTTAATCACAAAAGTGGTCTCCCCGTATACAAAACGGTAAACAATCCACCAGATGTATCTAGTCCCATAGATATATGTGCTCAGAAGCGGACAAACAACTAATTTGCAAGGAGACAATTAATTAAATGTGATGATTTAACCTTGATGAAGATGTATAAATATATGGAAAATATAAATATACACCCAAAGTGCGACAACGCGCGAATAATGGATATAACATAATTAGAAGTTACATGACACTTTTTTGTCACGTGCGGTTACTATGCCTATGTTCTATCGTAGATTATATGGAAATATATAACTGGTGGGCCAGGGAGTGCGAGGAATGTGGCATTTTTAAGTATCCCTAAATAAACAAATTCAAATAAAAAATAAATGAAAACACCCAGAAATGGCAATAAATACAAAGCATAGCCTACCCGCCCACCATGAGACACCGAAAGAAGAAGAGATGAGGAGTAATCAATTGGAAACCAAACGCCATATATGAGACAAATAAACAAATAAGCACTGTAACAGAGGAACATGCAACATTTGTTAGTAACGCCTATGTTACATGGACGTTACTAATTCGTTACATGGGACAGTCAATAGAAAAACTATTGGGGGCAGCAGTGTTGCGTTCAGAAGTGCTGTGATAGCAAATGTTTGCCCTGGATTCCTGTACCTGATGACAAGCGCCAACAGAAGCAGGGATCCAGGGCAAAATACACTTTGCTTTGTTCGTAGTATACCCTTTCAGATTTTGTCACAAAAAAAAATATTTCGTAGCGAGACGACACGCAGATGTAAATTCATGGCTTATTTCTACATTTATTATCTTTTTAATCGACTTCCTTCTAAAACAACTAAATATTAAAGCCACTACTTACCCGTGTTATTTTCTAATCCAGTTTCCAAATCGAATTGTTAGGACACTATGCTCAGGATGTATTTCTGTTTTAGGAAACAAAACACCACAAAAAATTAAGCGGGATAATAACAAAGGCATTATAAACAACCCAAACTCGTTTTGTTGACATGCAGAACGTCTTAATTTGACTTTAAAGGCAGAATAGGCGCGGATAAACCCGCCAAAATATGATACCACGTGCAAGCTATCAACTAGTGTAATTATTATATAATTATATAAAGAAACAAAAGTTAGATTTTACGACAATTTCAATTTATTTTAGGCTAACTGGTTTCATGTGTTAACAATTTTTAAAGCCATAAATTATACCTGTACATAATCATAAGCGCTAATGTTGTCAAGGTAATTGCGTAACGTTAGCGTTACTAATTGTGACGGTATGTCTTTAGACTTCCTGTCGGGTCCCATTACTGTAACAAATGTAATTCTGGCGTCTCTGCTTATAACACGTCAAAGCGAATTAAAATTAGGTTTATTTTCGTGTGTGTTCTTTGTTTCCAAAGCAATTCTTTTTTACTTTTGTTATATTTTTGAATGGGAATCTTTTCTTTCTCTTTTCGGTCTATTATGCTATCGCTAGTTATTTTAAAGAAAGTGAACATAAAATATTTTGGGTCAATGTTTGAGCAAGAAGCTATATGTCCACTAACCGGGATCATCCTTAAGTGTTCACGTCTTATATGTTGGTTATGTATTGTGTTTCTGTTTCGTAAGCTGTTAGTTTCTCCTATGTAACATTTTCTACATCCCCGGCACTCAATGACGTAGATAACATTCTTGACTCTGAAATCATATCAGCTTTAACATTAAATTGTTTTCCTTTAAACAAAAGAGATCCTTTTACTTTTTAGAAAAGTTTTATTTGAAACTAATGTTTGTCAGTCTTTCATCTCTTAATAGGATGGTCTAATTATGGCAAATATCTGTAT
>CAXHKG010000188.1:0-55953 GCA_964016985.1 Anodontia alba
ACGGGCACTATGGGGCGTCAAACATTCAATAAATAAACCTTTTTACGCCTATAGCAGCCAAACGAAAGCACCCAGGGTGCTGCAAATTTATGCGCATGCGCAGATCATTAATGTCTACAAACATAAAGGGCAGTCATTGGAATCGGGGCAAGGCGTCTTGCTGAAAATGGGTCCTCAAGTTTACATTGCACCCTATGGAATTTTGGGCGGGAAGCCGTAAATACCCTAATAACTCCATCAATTCGCAACAGACAGGCGCGCTTTTTATAGGGTTTATAGGTCTTAGGGAGGTTCATTTCTGTGCTAAATTGTATGGCGCTGCATGCAGTACAAGCAAAGATATAAGGACTTGAAATGAGTCTGTAGATCTCGCCTGCTGAACAAAGAGATCAAAAGACACAAAAGGTGACCTTTACCGACCGGGCTGAAACTGATACCTAACATTGTCCTGGTTCCATAGTACATAAAACGCAAATTGCCTGAAAATTCGGTCCACGCGTTAAAAAGTTATTAGGGGTCAAACATTGCCAAATATCAACTTTCAGGGGCCATAACTCGAAAATGGGGCGATAAGAATTTTTGGGCACTTGGCCCCAGTGAGTCCTTGGTCCAGACCTTTCGTCTGGCACCAGTTTCATCCCGATCGGTGAAGGTCAGGCTAGGCTCAAACTTGCAGTCCAAAGTTGGTATGGAATGTCTGATATTTTGACCCCTAATAACTCGTCTGTTTCTCATCCGATTAAGCTGAAATTTGGAACGTTTGTAGAGCACATCCATGCAAACAAGCCTGCACAATCCGGGATGCGGTCAACAGAATAGCACGGG
Source organism: Anodontia alba (assembly GCA_964016985.1). Taxonomy (NCBI): domain Eukaryota; kingdom Metazoa; phylum Mollusca; class Bivalvia; order Lucinida; family Lucinidae; genus Anodontia; species Anodontia alba. Next base: position 826 of record CAXHKG010000188.1, read on the forward strand.
CACTATGGGGCGTCAAACATTCAATAAATAAACCTTTTTACGCCTATAGCAGCCAAACGAAAGCACCCAGGGTGCTGCAAATTTATGCGCATGCGCAGATCATTAATGTCTACAAACATAAAGGGCAGTCATTGGAATCGGGGCAAGGCGTCTTGCTGAAAATGGGTCCTCAAGTTTACATTGCACCCTATGGAATTTTGGGCGGGAAGCCGTAAATACCCTAATAACTCCATCAATTCGCAACAGACAGGCGCGCTTTTTATAGGGTTTATAGGTCTTAGGGAGGTTCATTTCTGTGCTAAATTGTATGGCGCTGCATGCAGTACAAGCAAAGATATAAGGACTTGAAATGAGTCTGTAGATCTCGCCTGCTGAACAAAGAGATCAAAAGACACAAAAGGTGACCTTTACCGACCGGGCTGAAACTGATACCTAACATTGTCCTGGTTCCATAGTACATAAAACGCAAATTGCCTGAAAATTCGGTCCACGCGTTAAAAAGTTATTAGGGGTCAAACATTGCCAAATATCAACTTTCAGGGGCCATAACTCGAAAATGGGGCGATAAGAATTTTTGGGCACTTGGCCCCAGTGAGTCCTTGGTCCAGACCTTTCGTCTGGCACCAGTTTCATCCCGATCGGTGAAGGTCAGGCTAGGCTCAAACTTGCAGTCCAAAGTTGGTATGGAATGTCTGATATTTTGACCCCTAATAACTCGTCTGTTTCTCATCCGATTAAGCTGAAATTTGGAACGTTTGTAGAGCACATCCATGCAAACAAGCCTGCACAATCCGGGATGCGGTCAACAGAATAGCACGGGCACTATGGGGCGTCAAACATTCAATAAATAAACCTTTTTACGCCTATAGCAGCCAAACGAAAGCACCCAGGGTGCTGCAAATTTATGCGCATGCGCAGATCATTAATGTCTACAAACATAAAGGGCAGTCATTGGAATCGGGGCAAGGCGTCTTGCTGAAAATGGGTCCTCAAGTTTACATTGCACCCTATGGAATTTTGGGCGGGAAGCCGTAAATACCCTAATAACTCCATCAATTCGCAACAGACAGGCGCGCTTTTTATAGGGTTTATAGGTCTTAGGGAGGTTCATTTCTGTGCTAAATTGTATGGCGCTGCATGCAGTACAAGCAAAGATATAAGGACTTGAAATGAGTCTGTAGATCTCGCCTGCTGAACAAAGAGATCAAAAGACACAAAAGGTGACCTTTACCGACCGGGCTGAAACTGATACCTAACATTGTCCTGGTTCCATAGTACATAAAACGCAAATTGCCTGAAAATTCGGTCCACGCGTTAAAAAGTTATTAGGGGTCAAACATTGCCAAATATCAACTTTCAGGGGCCATAACTCGAAAATGGGGCGATAAGAATTTTTGGGCACTTGGCCCCAGTGAGTCCTTGGTCCAGACCTTTCGTCTGGCACCAGTTTCATCCCGATCGGTGAAGGTCAGGCTAGGCTCAAACTTGCAGTCCAAAGTTGGTATGGAATGTCTGATATTTTGACCCCTAATAACTCGTCTGTTTCTCATCCGATTAAGCTGAAATTTGGAACGTTTGTAGAGCACATCCATGCAAACAAGCCTGCACAATCCGGGATGCGGTCAACAGAATAGCACGGGCACTATGGGGCGTCAAACATTCAATAAATAAACCTTTTTACGCCTATAGCAGCCAAACGAAAGCACCCAGGGTGCTGCAAATTTATGCGCATGCGCAGATCATTAATGTCTACAAACATAAAGGGCAGTCATTGGAATCGGGGCAAGGCGTCTTGCTGAAAATGGGTCCTCAAGTTTACATTGCACCCTATGGAATTTTGGGCGGGAAGCCGTAAATACCCTAATAACTCCATCAATTCGCAACAGACAGGCGCGCTTTTTATAGGGTTTATAGGTCTTAGGGAGGTTCATTTCTGTGCTAAATTGTATGGCGCTGCATGCAGTACAAGCAAAGATATAAGGACTTGAAATGAGTCTGTAGATCTCGCCTGCTGAACAAAGAGATCAAAAGACACAAAAGGTGACCTTTACCGACCGGGCTGAAACTGATACCTAACATTGTCCTGGTTCCATAGTACATAAAACGCAAATTGCCTGAAAATTCGGTCCACGCGTTAAAAAGTTATTAGGGGTCAAACATTGCCAAATATCAACTTTCAGGGGCCATAACTCGAAAATGGGGCGATAAGAATTTTTGGGCACTTGGCCCCAGTGAGTCCTTGGTCCAGACCTTTCGTCTGGCACCAGTTTCATCCCGATCGGTGAAGGTCAGGCTAGGCTCAAACTTGCAGTCCAAAGTTGGTATGGAATGTCTGATATTTTGACCCCTAATAACTCGTCTGTTTCTCATCCGATTAAGCTGAAATTTGGAACGTTTGTAGAGCACATCCATGCAAACAAGCCTGCACAATCCGGGATGCGGTCAACAGAATAGCACGGGCACTATGGGGCGTCAAACATTCAATAAATAAACCTTTTTACGCCTATAGCAGCCAAACGAAAGCACCCAGGGTGCTGCAAATTTATGCGCATGCGCAGATCATTAATGTCTACAAACATAAAGGGCAGTCATTGGAATCGGGGCAAGGCGTCTTGCTGAAAATGGGTCCTCAAGTTTACATTGCACCCTATGGAATTTTGGGCGGGAAGCCGTAAATACCCTAATAACTCCATCAATTCGCAACAGACAGGCGCGCTTTTTATAGGGTTTATAGGTCTTAGGGAGGTTCATTTCTGTGCTAAATTGTATGGCGCTGCATGCAGTACAAGCAAAGATATAAGGACTTGAAATGAGTCTGTAGATCTCGCCTGCTGAACAAAGAGATCAAAAGACACAAAAGGTGACCTTTACCGACCGGGCTGAAACTGATACCTAACATTGTCCTGGTTCCATAGTACATAAAACGCAAATTGCCTGAAAATTCGGTCCACGCGTTAAAAAGTTATTAGGGGTCAAACATTGCCAAATATCAACTTTCAGGGGCCATAACTCGAAAATGGGGCGATAAGAATTTTTGGGCACTTGGCCCCAGTGAGTCCTTGGTCCAGACCTTTCGTCTGGCACCAGTTTCATCCCGATCGGTGAAGGTCAGGCTAGGCTCAAACTTGCAGTCCAAAGTTGGTATGGAATGTCTGATATTTTGACCCCTAATAACTCGTCTGTTTCTCATCCGATTAAGCTGAAATTTGGAACGTTTGTAGAGCACATCCATGCAAACAAGCCTGCACAATCCGGGATGCGGTCAACAGAATAGCACGGGCACTATGGGGCGTCAAACATTCAATAAATAAACCTTTTTACGCCTATAGCAGCCAAACGAAAGCACCCAGGGTGCTGCAAATTTATGCGCATGCGCAGATCATTAATGTCTACAAACATAAAGGGCAGTCATTGGAATCGGGGCAAGGCGTCTTGCTGAAAATGGGTCCTCAAGTTTACATTGCACCCTATGGAATTTTGGGCGGGAAGCCGTAAATACCCTAATAACTCCATCAATTCGCAACAGACAGGCGCGCTTTTTATAGGGTTTATAGGTCTTAGGGAGGTTCATTTCTGTGCTAAATTGTATGGCGCTGCATGCAGTACAAGCAAAGATATAAGGACTTGAAATGAGTCTGTAGATCTCGCCTGCTGAACAAAGAGATCAAAAGACACAAAAGGTGACCTTTACCGACCGGGCTGAAACTGATACCTAACATTGTCCTGGTTCCATAGTACATAAAACGCAAATTGCCTGAAAATTCGGTCCACGCGTTAAAAAGTTATTAGGGGTCAAACATTGCCAAATATCAACTTTCAGGGGCCATAACTCGAAAATGGGGCGATAAGAATTTTTGGGCACTTGGCCCCAGTGAGTCCTTGGTCCAGAACTTTCGTCTGGCACCAGTTTCATCCCGATCGGTGAAGGTCAGGCTAGGCTCAAACTTGCAGTCCAAAGTTGGTATGGAATGTCTGATATTTTGACCCCTAATAACTCGTCTGTTTCTCATCCGATTAAGCTGAAATTTGGAACGTTTGTAGAGCACATCCATGCAAACAAGCCTGCACAATCCGGGATGCGGTCAACAGAATAGCACGGGCACTATGGGGCGTCAAACATTCAATAAATAAACCTTTTTACGCCTATAGCAGCCAAACGAAAGCACCCAGGGTGCTGCAAATTTATGCGCATGCGCAGATCATTAATGTCTACAAACATAAAGGGCAGTCATTGGAATCGGGGCAAGGCGTCTTGCTGAAAATGGGTCCTCAAGTTTACATTGCACCCTATGGAATTTTGGGCGGGAAGCCGTAAATACCCTAATAACTCCATCAATTCGCAACAGACAGGCGCGCTTTTTATAGGGTTTATAGGTCTTAGGGAGGTTCATTTCTGTGCTAAATTGTATGGCGCTGCATGCAGTACAAGCAAAGATATAAGGACTTGAAATGAGTCTGTAGATCTCGCCTGCTGAACAAAGAGATCAAAAGACACAAAAGGTGACCTTTACCGACCGGGCTGAAACTGATACCTAACATTGTCCTGGTTCCATAGTACATAAAACGCAAATTGCCTGAAAATTCGGTCCACGCGTTAAAAAGTTATTAGGGGTCAAACATTGCCAAATATCAACTTTCAGGGGCCATAACTCGAAAATGGGGCGATAAGAATTTTTGGGCACTTGGCCCCAGTGAGTCCTTGGTCCAGACCTTTCGTCTGGCACCAGTTTCATCCCGATCGGTGAAGGTCAGGCTAGGCTCAAACTTGCAGTCCAAAGTTGGTATGGAATGTCTGATATTTTGACCCCTAATAACTCGTCTGTTTCTCATCCGATTAAGCTGAAATTTGGAACGTTTGTAGAGCACATCCATGCAAACAAGCCTGCACAATCCGGGATGCGGTCAACAGAATAGCACGGGCACTATGGGGCGTCAAACATTCAATAAATAAACCTTTTTACGCCTATAGCAGCCAAACGAAAGCACCCAGGGTGCTGCAAATTTATGCGCATGCGCAGATCATTAATGTCTACAAACATAAAGGGCAGTCATTGGAATCGGGGCAAGGCGTCTTGCTGAAAATGGGTCCTCAAGTTTACATTGCACCCTATGGAATTTTGGGCGGGAAGCCGTAAATACCCTAATAACTCCATCAATTCGCAACAGACAGGCGCGCTTTTTATAGGGTTTATAGGTCTTAGGGAGGTTCATTTCTGTGCTAAATTGTATGGCGCTGCATGCAGTACAAGCAAAGATATAAGGACTTGAAATGAGTCTGTAGATCTCGCCTGCTGAACAAAGAGATCAAAAGACACAAAAGGTGACCTTTACCGACCGGGCTGAAACTGATACCTAACATTGTCCTGGTTCCATAGTACATAAAACGCAAATTGCCTGAAAATTCGGTCCACGCGTTAAAAAGTTATTAGGGGTCAAACATTGCCAAATATCAACTTTCAGGGGCCATAACTCGAAAATGGGGCGATAAGAATTTTTGGGCACTTGGCCCCAGTGAGTCCTTGGTCCAGACCTTTCGTCTGGCACCAGTTTCATCCCGATCGGTGAAGGTCAGGCTAGGCTCAAACTTGCAGTCCAAAGTTGGTATGGAATTTCTGATATTTTGACCCCTAATAACTCGTCTGTTTCTCATCCGATTAAGCTGAAATTTGGAACGTTTGTAGAGCACATCCATGCAAACAAGCCTGCACAATCCGGGATGCGGTCAACAGAATAGCACGGGCACTATGGGGCGTCAAACATTCAATAAATAAACCTTTTTACGCCTATAGCAGCCAAACGAAAGCACCCAGGGTGCTGCAAATTTATGCGCATGCGCAGATCATTAATGTCTACAAACATAAAGGGCAGTCATTGGAATCGGGGCAAGGCGTCTTGCTGAAAATGGGTCCTCAAGTTTACATTGCACCCTATAGAATTTTGGGCGGGAAGCCGTAAATACCCTAATAACTCCATCAATTCGCAACAGACAGGCGCGCTTTTTATAGGGTTTATAGGTCTTAGGGAGGTTCATTTCTGTGCTAAATTGTATGGCGCTGCATGCAGTACAAGCAAAGATATAAGGACTTGAAATGAGTCTGTAGATCTCGCCTGCTGAACAAAGAGATCAAAAGACACAAAAGGTGACCTTTACCGACCGGGCTGAAACTGATACCTAACATTGTCCTGGTTCCATAGTACATAAAACGCAAATTGCCTGAAAATTCGGTCCACGCGTTAAAAAGTTATTAGGGGTCAAACATTGCCAAATATCAACTTTCAGGGGCCATAACTCGAAAATGGGGCGATAAGAATTTTTGGGCACTTGGCCCCAGTGAGTCCTTGGTCCAGACCTTTCGTCTGGCACCAGTTTCATCCCGATCGGTGAAGGTCAGGCTAGGCTCAAACTTGCAGTCCAAAGTTGGTATGGAATGTCTGATATTTTGACCCCTAATAACTCGTCTGTTTCTCATCCGATTAAGCTGAAATTTGGAACGTTTGTAGAGCACATCCATGCAAACAAGCCTGCACAATCCGGGATGCGGTCAACAGAATAGCACGGGCACTATGGGGCGTCAAACATTCAATAAATAAACCTTTTTACGCCTATAGCAGCCAAACGAAAGCACCCAGGGTGCTGCAAATTTATGCGCATGCGCAGATCATTAATGTCTACAAACATAAAGGGCAGTCATTGGAATCGGGGCAAGGCGTCTTGCTGAAAATGGGTCCTCAAGTTTACATTGCACCCTATGGAATTTTGGGCGGGAAGCCGTAAATACCCTAATAACTCCATCAATTCGCAACAGACAGGCGCGCTTTTTATAGGGTTTATAGGTCTTAGGGAGGTTCATTTCTGTGCTAAATTGTATGGCGCTGCATGCAGTACAAGCAAAGATATAAGGACTTGAAATGAGTCTGTAGATCTCGCCTGCTGAACAAAGAGATCAAAAGACACAAAAGGTGACCTTTACCGACCGGGCTGAAACTGATACCTAACATTGTCCTGGTTCCATAGTACATAAAACGCAAATTGCCTGAAAATTCGGTCCACGCGTTAAAAAGTTATTAGGGGTCAAACATTGCCAAATATCAACTTTCAGGGGCCATAACTCGAAAATGGGGCGATAAGAATTTTTGGGCACTTGGCCCCAGTGAGTCCTTGGTCCAGACCTTTCGTCTGGCACCAGTTTCATCCCGATCGGTGAAGGTCAGGCTAGGCTCAAACTTGCAGTCCAAAGTTGGTATGGAATGTCTGATATTTTGACCCCTAATAACTCGTCTGTTTCTCATCCGATTAAGCTGAAATTTGGAACGTTTGTAGAGCACATCCATGCAAACAAGCCTGCACAATCCGGGATGCGGTCAACAGAATAGCACGGGCACTATGGGGCGTCAAACATTCAATAAATAAACCTTTTTATGCCTATAGCAGCCAAACGAAAGCACCCAGGGTGCTGCAAATTTATGCGCATGCGCAGATCATTAATGTCTACAAACATAAAGGGCAGTCATTGGAATCGGGGCAAGGCGTCTTGCTGAAAATGGGTCCTCAAGTTTACATTGCACCCTATGGAATTTTGGGCGGGAAGCCGTAAATACCCTAATAACTCCATCAATTCGCAACAGACAGGCGCGCTTTTTATAGGGTTTATAGGTCTTAGGGAGGTTCATTTCTGTGCTAAATTGTATGGCGCTGCATGCAGTACAAGCAAAGATATAAGGACTTGAAATGAGTCTGTAGATCTCGCCTGCTGAACAAAGAGATCAAAAGACACAAAAGGTGACCTTTACCGACCGGGCTGAAACTGATACCTAACATTGTCCTGGTTCCATAGTACATAAAACGCAAATTGCCTGAAAATTCGGTCCACGCGTTAAAAAGTTATTAGGGGTCAAACATTGCCAAATATCAACTTTCAGGGGCCATAACTCGAAAATGGGGCGATAAGAATTTTTGGGCACTTGGCCCCAGTGAGTCCTTGGTCCAGACCTTTCGTCTGGCACCAGTTTCATCCCGATCGGTGAAGGTCAGGCTAGGCTCAAACTTGCAGTCCAAAGTTGGTATGGAATGTCTGATATTTTGACCCCTAATAACTCGTCTGTTTCTCATCCGATTAAGCTGAAATTTGGAACGTTTGTAGAGCACATCCATGCAAACAAGCCTGCACAATCCGGGATGCGGTCAACAGAATAGCACGGGCACTATGGGGCGTCAAACATTCAATAAATAAACCTTTTTACGCCTATAGCAGCCAAACGAAAGCACCCAGGGTGCTGCAAATTTATGCGCATGCGCAGATCATTAATGTCTACAAACATAAAGGGCAGTCATTGGAATCGGGGCAAGGCGTCTTGCTGAAAATGGGTCCTCAAGTTTACATTGCACCCTATGGAATTTTGGGCGGGAAGCCGTAAATACCCTAATAACTCCATCAATTCGCAACAGACAGGCGCGCTTTTTATAGGGTTTATAGGTCTTAGGGAGGTTCATTTCTGTGCTAAATTGTATGGCGCTGCATGCAGTACAAGCAAAGATATAAGGACTTGAAATGAGTCTGTAGATCTCGCCTGCTGAACAAAGAGATCAAAAGACACAAAAGGTGACCTTTACCGACCGGGCTGAAACTGATACCTAACATTGTCCTGGTTCCATAGTACATAAAACGCAAATTGCCTGAAAATTCGGTCCACGCGTTAAAAAGTTATTAGGGGTCAAACATTGCCAAATATCAACTTTCAGGGGCCATAACTCGAAAATGGGGCGATAAGAATTTTTGGGCACTTGGCCCCAGTGAGTCCTTGGTCCAGACCTTTCGTCTGGCACCAGTTTCATCCCGATCGGTGAAGGTCAGGCTAGGCTCAAACTTGCAGTCCAAAGTTGGTATGGAATGTCTGATATTTTGACCCCTAATAACTCGTCTGTTTCTCATCCGATTAAGCTGAAATTTGGAACGTTTGTAGAGCACATCCATGCAAACAAGCCTGCACAATCCGGGATGCGGTCAACAGAATAGCACGGGCACTATGGGGCGTCAAACATTCAATAAATAAACCTTTTTACGCCTATAGCAGCCAAACGAAAGCACCCAGGGTGCTGCAAATTTATGCGCATGCGCAGATCATTAATGTCTACAAACATAAAGGGCAGTCATTGGAATCGAGGCAAGGCGTCTTGCTGAAAATGGGTCCTCAAGTTTACATTGCACCCTATGGAATTTTGGGCGGGAAGCCGTAAATACCCTAATAACTCCATCAATTCGCAACAGACAGGCGCGCTTTTTATAGGGTTTATAGGTCTTAGGGAGGTTCATTTCTGTGCTAAATTGTATGGCGCTGCATGCAGTACAAGCAAAGATATAAGGACTTGAAATGAGTCTGTAGATCTCGCCTGCTGAACAAAGAGATCAAAAGACACAAAAGGTGACCTTTACCGACCGGGCTGAAACTGATACCTAACATTGTCCTGGTTCCATAGTACATAAAACGCAAATTGCCTGAAAATTCGGTCCACGCGTTAAAAAGTTATTAGGGGTCAAACATTGCCAAATATCAACTTTCAGGGGCCATAACTCGAAAATGGGGCGATAAGAATTTTTGGGCACTTGGCCCCAGTGAGTCCTTGGTCCAGACCTTTCGTCTGGCACCAGTTTCATCCCGATCGGTGAAGGTCAGGCTAGGCTCAAACTTGCAGTCCAAAGTTGGTATGGAATGTCTGATATTTTGACCCCTAATAACTCGTCTGTTTCTCATCCGATTAAGCTGAAATTTGGAACGTTTGTAGAGCACATCCATGCAAACAAGCCTGCACAATCCGGGATGCGGTCAACAGAATAGCACGGGCACTATGGGGCGTCAAACATTCAATAAATAAACCTTTTTACGCCTATAGCAGCCAAACGAAAGCACCCAGGGTGCTGCAAATTTATGCGCATGCGCAGATCATTAATGTCTACAAACATAAAGGGCAGTCATTGGAATCGGGGCAAGGCGTCTTGCTGAAAATGGGTCCTCAAGTTTACATTGCACCCTATGGAATTTTGGGCGGGAAGCCGTAAATACCCTAATAACTCCATCAATTCGCAACAGACAGGCGCGCTTTTTATAGGGTTTATAGGTCTTAGGGAGGTTCATTTCTGTGCTAAATTGTATGGCGCTGCATGCAGTACAAGCAAAGATATAAGGACTTGAAATGAGTCTGTAGATCTCGCCTGCTGAACAAAGAGATCAAAAGACACAAAAGGTGACCTTTACCGACCGGGCTGAAACTGATACCTAACATTGTCCTGGTTCCATAGTACATAAAACGCAAATTGCCTGAAAATTCGGTCCACGCGTTAAAAAGTTATTAGGGGTCAAACATTGCCAAATATCAAATTTCAGGGGCCATAACTCGAAAATGGGGCGATAAGAATTTTTGGGCACTTGGCCCCAGTGAGTCCTTGGTCCAGACCTTTCGTCTGGCACCAGTTTCATCCCGATCGGTGAAGGTCAGGCTAGGCTCAAACTTGCAGTCCAAAGTTGGTATGGAATGTCTGATATTTTGACCCCTAATAACTCGTCTGTTTCTCATCCGATTAAGCTGAAATTTGGAACGTTTGTAGAGCACATCCATGCAAACAAGCCTGCACAATCCGGGATGCGGTCAACAGAATAGCACGGGCACTATGGGGCGTCAAACATTCAATAAATAAACCTTTTTACGCCTATAGCAGCCAAACGAAAGCACCCAGGGTGCTGCAAATTTATGCGCATGCGCAGATCATTAATGTCTACAAACATAAAGGGCAGTCATTGGAATCGGGGCAAGGCGTCTTGCTGAAAATGGGTCCTCAAGTTTACATTGCACCCTATGGAATTTTGGGCGGGAAGCCGTAAATACCCTAATAACTCCATCAATTCGCAACAGACAGGCGCGCTTTTTATAGGGTTTATAGGTCTTAGGGAGGTTCATTTCTGTGCTAAATTGTATGGCGCTGCATGCAGTACAAGCAAAGATATAAGGACTTGAAATGAGTCTGTAGATCTCGCCTGCTGAACAAAGAGATCAAAAGACACAAAAGGTGACCTTTACCGACCGGGCTGAAACTGATACCTAACATTGTCCTGGTTCCATAGTACATAAAACGCAAATTGCCTGAAAATTCGGTCCACGCGTTAAAAAGTTATTAGGGGTCAAACATTGCCAAATATCAACTTTCAGGGGCCATAACTCGAAAATGGGGCGATAAGAATTTTTGGGCACTTGGCCCCAGTGAGTCCTTGGTCCAGACCTTTCGTCTGGCACCAGTTTCATCCCGATCGGTGAAGGTCAGGCTAGGCTCAAACTTGCAGTCCAAAGTTGGTATGGAATGTCTGATATTTTGACCCCTAATAACTCGTCTGTTTCTCATCCGATTAAGCTGAAATTTGGAACGTTTGTAGAGCACATCCATGCAAACAAGCCTGCACAATCCGGGATGCGGTCAACAGAATAGCACGGGCACTATGGGGCGTCAAACATTCAATAAATAAACCTTTTTACGCCTATAGCAGCCAAACGAAAGCACCCAGGGTGCTGCAAATTTATGCGCATGCGCAGATCATTAATGTCTACAAACATAAAGGGCAGTCATTGGAATCGGGCAAGGCGTCTTGCTGAAAATGGGTCCTCAAGTTTACATTGCACCCTATGGAATTTTGGGCGGGAAGCCGTAAATACCCTAATAACTCCATCAATTCGCAACAGACAGGCGCGCTTTTTATAGGGTTTATAGGTCTTAGGGAGGTTCATTTCTGTGCTAAATTGTATGGCGCTGCATGCAGTACAAGCAAAGATATAAGGACTTGAAATGAGTCTGTAGATCTCGCCTGCTGAACAAAGAGATCAAAAGACACAAAAGGTGACCTTTACCGACCGGGCTGAAACTGATACCTAACATTGTCCTGGTTCCATAGTACATAAAACGCAAATTGCCTGAAAATTCGGTCCACGCGTTAAAAAGTTATTAGGGGTCAAACATTGCCAAATATCAACTTTCAGGGGCCATAACTCGAAAATGGGGCGATAAGAATTTTTGGGCACTTGGCCCCAGTGAGTCCTTGGTCCAGACCTTTCGTCTGGCACCAGTTTCATCCCGATCGGTGAAGGTCAGGCTAGGCTCAAACTTGCAGTCCAAAGTTGGTATGGAATGTCTGATATTTTGACCCCTAATAACTCGTCTGTTTCTCATCCGATTAAGCTGAAATTTGGAACGTTTGTAGAGCACATCCATGCAAACAAGCCTGCACAATCCGGGATGCGGTCAACAGAATAGCACGGGCACTATGGGGCGTCAAACATTCAATAAATAAACCTTTTTACGCCTATAGCAGCCAAACGAAAGCACCCAGGGTGCTGCAAATTTATGCGCATGCGCAGATCATTAATGTCTACAAACATAAAGGGCAGTCATTGGAATCGGGGCAAGGCGTCTTGCTGAAAATGGGTCCTCAAGTTTACATTGCACCCTATGGAATTTTGGGCGGGAAGCCGTAAATACCCTAATAACTCCATCAATTCGCAACAGACAGGCGCGCTTTTTATAGGGTTTATAGGTCTTAGGGAGGTTCATTTCTGTGCTAAATTGTATGGCGCTGCATGCAGTACAAGCAAAGATATAAGGACTTGAAATGAGTCTGTAGATCTCGCCTGCTGAACAAACAGATCAAAAGACACAAAAGGTGACCTTTACCGACCGGGCTGAAACTGATACCTAACATTGTCCTGGTTCCATAGTACATAAAACGCAAATTGCCTGAAAATTCGGTCCACGCGTTAAAAAGTTATTAGGGGTCAAACATTGCCAAATATCAACTTTCAGGGGCCATAACTCGAAAATGGGGCGATAAGAATTTTTGGGCACTTGGCCCCAGTGAGTCCTTGGTCCAGACCTTTCGTCTGGCACCAGTTTCATCCCGATCGGTGAAGGTCAGGCTAGGCTCAAACTTGCAGTCCAAAGTTGGTATGGAATGTCTGATATTTTGACCCCTAATAACTCGTCTGTTTCTCATCCGATTAAGCTGAAATTTGGAACGTTTGTAGAGCACATCCATGCAAACAAGCCTGCACAATCCGGGATGCGGTCAACAGAATAGCACGGGCACTATGGGGCGTCAAACATTCAATAAATAAACCTTTTTACGCCTATAGCAGCCAAACGAAAGCACCCAGGGTGCTGCAAATTTATGCGCATGCGCAGATCATTAATGTCTACAAACATAAAGGGCAGTCATTGGAATCGGGGCAAGGCGTCTTGCTGAAAATGGGTCCTCAAATTTACATTGCACCCTATGGAATTTTGGGCGGGAAGCCGTAAATACCCTAATAACTCCATCAATTCGCAACAGACAGGCGCGCTTTTTATAGGGTTTATAGGTCTTAGGGAGGTTCATTTCTGTGCTAAATTGTATGGCGCTGCATGCAGTACAAGCAAAGATATAAGGACTTGAAATGAGTCTGTAGATCTCGCCTGCTGAACAAAGAGATCAAAAGACACAAAAGGTGACCTTTACCGACCGGGCTGAAACTGATACCTAACATTGTCCTGGTTCCATAGTACATAAAACGCAAATTGCCTGAAAATTCGGTCCACGCGTTAAAAAGTTATTAGGGGTCAAACATTGCCAAATATCAACTTTCAGGGGCCATAACTCGAAAATGGGGCGATAAGAATTTTTGGGCACTTGGCCCCAGTGAGTCCTTGGTCCAGACCTTTCGTCTGGCACCAGTTTCATCCCGATCGGTGAAGGTCAGGCTAGGCTCAAACTTGCAGTCCAAAGTTGGTATGGAATGTCTGATATTTTGACCCCTAATAACTCGTCTGTTTCTCATCCGATTAAGCTGAAATTTGGAACGTTTGTAGAGCACATCCATGCAAACAAGCCTGCACAATCCGGGATGCGGTCAACAGAATAGCACGGGCACTATGGGGCGTCAAACATTCAATAAATAAACCTTTTTACGCCTATAGCAGCCAAACGAAAGCACCCAGGGTGCTGCAAATTTATGCGCATGCGCAGATCATTAATGTCTACAAACATAAAGGGCAGTCATTGGAATCGGGGCAAGGCGTCTTGCTGAAAATGGGTCCTCAAGTTTACATTGCACCCTATGGAATTTTGGGCGGGAAGCCGTAAATACCCTAATAACTCCATCAATTCGCAACAGACAGGCGCGCTTTTTATAGGGTTTATAGGTCTTAGGGAGGTTCATTTCTGTGCTAAATTGTATGGCGCTGCATGCAGTACAAGCAAAGATATAAGGACTTGAAATGAGTCTGTAGATCTCGCCTGCTGAACAAAGAGATCAAAAGACACAAAAGGTGACCTTTACCGACCGGGCTGAAACTGATACCTAACATTGTCCTGGTTCCATAGTACATAAAACGCAAATTGCCTGAAAATTCGGTCCACGCGTTAAAAAGTTATTAGGGGTCAAACATTGCCAAATATCAACTTTCAGGGGCCATAACTCGAAAATGGGGCGATAAGAATTTTTGGGCACTTGGCCCCAGTGAGTCCTTGGTCCAGACCTTTCGTCTGGCACCAGTTTCATCCCGATCGGTGAAGGTCAGGCTAGGCTCAAACTTGCAGTCCAAAGTTGGTATGGAATGTCTGATATTTTGACCCCTAATAACTCGTCTGTTTCTCATCCGATTAAGCTGAAATTTGGAACGTTTGTAGAGCACATCCATGCAAACAAGCCTGCACAATCCGGGATGCGGTCAACAGAATAGCACGGGCACTATGGGGCGTCAAACATTCAATAAATAAACCTTTTAGCGCCTATAGCAGCCAAACGAAAGCACCCAGGGTGCTGCAAATTTATGCGCATGCGCAGATCATTAATGTCTACAAACATAAAGGGCAGTCATTGGAATCGGGGCAAGGCGTCTTGCTGAAAATGGGTCCTCAAGTTTACATTGCACCCTATGGAATTTTGGGCGGGAAGCCGTAAATACCCTAATAACTCCATCAATTCGCAACAGACAGGCGCGCTTTTTATAGGGTTTATAGGTCTTAGGGAGGTTCATTTCTGTGCTAAATTGTATGGCGCTGCATGCAGTATAAGCAAAGATATAAGGACTTGAAATGAGTCTGTAGATCTCGCCTGCTGAACAAAGAGATCAAAAGACACAAAAGGTGACCTTTACCGACCGGGCTGAAACTGATACCTAACATTGTCCTGGTTCCATAGTACATAAAACGCAAATTGCCTGAAAATTCGGTCCACGCGTTAAAAAGTTATTAGGGGTCAAACATTGCCAAATATCAACTTTCAGGGGCCATAACTCGAAAATGGGGCGATAAGAATTTTTGGGCACTTGGCCCCAGTGAGTCCTTGGTCCAGACCTTTCGTCTGGCACCAGTTTCATCCCGATCGGTGAAGGTCAGGCTAGGCTCAAACTTGCAGTCCAAAGTTGGTATGGAATGTCTGATATTTTGACCCCTAATAACTCGTCTGTTTCTCATCCGATTAAGCTGAAATTTGGAACGTTTGTAGAGCACATCCATGCAAACAAGCCTGCACAATTCGGGATGCGGTCAACAGAATAGCACGGGCACTATGGGGCGTCAAACATTCAATAAATAAACCTTTTTACGCCTATAGCAGCCAAACGAAAGCACCCAGGGTGCTGCAAATTTATGCGCATGCGCAGATCATTAATGTCTACAAACATAAAGGGCAGTCATTGGAATCGGGGCAAGGCGTCTTGCTGAAAATGGGTCCTCAAGTTTACATTGCACCCTATGGAATTTTGGGCGGGAAGCCGTAAATACCCTAATAACTCCATCAATTCGCAACAGACAGGCGCGCTTTTTATAGGGTTTATAGGTCTTAGGGAGGTTCATTTCTGTGCTAAATTGTATGGCGCTGCATGCAGTATAAGCAAAGATATAAGGACTTGAAATGAGTCTGTAGATCTCGCCTGCTGAACAAAGAGATCAAAAGACACAAAAGGTGACCTTTACCGACCGGGCTGAAACTGATACCTAACATTGTCCTGGTTCCATAGTACATAAAACGCAAATTGCCTGAAAATTCGGTCCACGCGTTAAAAAGTTATTAGGGGTCAAACATTGCCAAATATCAACTTTCAGGGGCCATAACTCGAAAATGGGGCGATAAGAATTTTTGGGCACTTGGCCCCAGTGAGTCCTTGGTCCAGACCTTTCGTCTGGCACCAGTTTCATCCCGATCGGTGAAGGTCAGGCTAGGCTCAAACTTGCAGTCCAAAGTTGGTATGGAATGTCTGATATTTTGACCCCTAATAACTCGTCTGTTTCTCATCCGATTAAGCTGAAATTTGGAACGTTAGTAGAGCACATCCATGCAAACAAGCCTGCACAATCCGGGATGCGGTCAACAGAATAGCACGGGCACTATGGGGCGTCAAACATTCAATAAATAAACCTTTTTACGCCTATAGCAGCCAAACGAAAGCACCCAGGGTGCTGCAAATTTATGCGCATGCGCAGATCATTAATGTCTACAAACATAAAGGGCAGTCATTGGAATCGGGGCAAGGCGTCTTGCTGAAAATGGGTCCTCAAGTTTACATTGCACCCTATGGAATTTTGGGCGGGAAGCCGTAAATACCCTAATAACTCCATCAATTCGCAACAGACAGGCGCGCTTTTTATAGGGTTTATAGGTCTTAGGGAGGTTCATTTCTGTGCTAAATTGTATGGCGCTGCATGCAGTACAAGCAAAGATATAAGGACTTGAAATGAGTCTGTAGATCTCGCCTGCTGAACAAAGAGATCAAAAGACACAAAAGGTGACCTTTACCGACCGGGCTGAAACTGATACCTAACATTGTCCTGGTTCCATAGTACATAAAACGCAAATTGCCTGAAAATTCGGTCCACGCGTTAAAAAGTTATTAGGGGTCAAACATTGCCAAATATCAACTTTCAGGGGCCATAACTCGAAAATGGGGCGATAAGAATTTTTGGGCACTTGGCCCCAGTGAGTCCTTGGTCCAGACCTTTCGTCTGGCACCAGTTTCATCCCGATCGGTGAAGGTCAGGCTAGGCTCAAACTTGCAGTCCAAAGTTGGTATGGAATGTCTGATATTTTGACCCCTAATAACTCGTCTGTTTCTCATCCGATTAAGCTGAAATTTGGAACGTTTGTAGAGCACATCCATGCAAACAAGCCTGCACAATCCGGGATGCGGTCAACAGAATAGCACGGGCACTATGGGGCGTCAAACATTCAATAAATAAACCTTTTTACGCCTATAGCAGCCAAACGAAAGCACCCAGGGTGCTGCAAATTTATGCGCATGCGCAGATCATTAATGTCTACAAACATAAAGGGCAGTCATTGGAATCGGGGCAAGGCGTCTTGCTGAAAATGGGTCCTCAAGTTTACATTGCACCCTATGGAATTTTGGGCGGGAAGCCGTAAATACCCTAATAACTCCATCAATTCGCAACAGACAGGCGCGCTTTTTATAGGGTTTATAGGTCTTAGGGAGGTTCATTTCTGTGCTAAATTGTATGGCGCTGCATGCAGTACAAGCAAAGATATAAGGACTTGAAATGAGTCTGTAGATCTCGCCTGCTGAACAAAGAGATCAAAAGACACAAAAGGTGACCTTTACCGACCGGGCTGAAACTGATACCTAACATTGTCCTGGTTCCATAGTACATAAAACGCAAATTGCCTGAAAATTCGGTCCACGCGTTAAAAAGTTATTAGGGGTCAAACATTGCCAAATATCAACTTTCAGGGGCCATAACTCGAAAATGGGGCGATAAGAATTTTTGGGCAATTGGCCCCAGTGAGTCCTTGGTCCAGACCTTTCGTCTGGCACCAGTTTCATCCCGATCGGTGAAGGTCAGGCTAGGCTCAAACTTGCAGTCCAAAGTTGGTATGGAATGTCTGATATTTTGACCCCTAATAACTCGTCTGTTTCTCATCCGATTAAGCTGAAATTTGGAACGTTTGTAGAGCACATCCATGCAAACAAGCCTGCACAATCCGGGATGCGGTCAACAGAATAGCACGGGCACTATGGGGCGTCAAACATTCAATAAATAAACCTTTTTACGCCTATAGCAGCCAAACGAAAGCACCCAGGGTGCTGCAAATTTATGCGCATGCGCAGATCATTAATGTCTACAAACATAAAGGGCAGTCATTGGAATCGGGGCAAGGCGTCTTGCTGAAAATGGGTCCTCAAGTTTACATTGCACCCTATGGAATTTTGGGCGGGAAACCGTAAATACCCTAATAACTCCATCAATTCGCAACAGACAGGCGCGCTTTTTATAGGGTTTATAGGTCTTAGGGAGGTTCATTTCTGTGCTAAATTGTATGGCGCTGCATGCAGTACAAGCAAAGATATAAGGACTTGAAATGAGTCTGTAGATCTCGCCTGCTGAACAAAGAGATCAAAAGACACAAAAGGTGACCTTTACCGACCGGGCTGAAACTGATACCTAACATTGTCCTGGTTCCATAGTACATAAAACGCAAATTGCCTGAAAATTCGGTCCACGCGTTAAAAAGTTATTAGGGGTCAAACATTGCCAAATATCAACTTTCAGGGGCCATAACTCGAAAATGGGGCGATAAGAATTTTTGGGCACTTGGCCCCAGTGAGTCCTTGGTCCAGACCTTTCGTCTGGCACCAGTTTCATCCCGATCGGTGAAGGTCAGGCTAGGCTCAAACTTGCAGTCCAAAGTTGGTATGGAATGTCTGATATTTTGACCCCTAATAACTCGTCTGTTTCTCATCCGATTAAGCTGAAATTTGGAACGTTTGTAGAGCACATCCATGCAAACAAGCCTGCACAATCCGGGATGCGGTCAACAGAATAGCACGGGCACTATGGGGCGTCAAACATTCAATAAATAAACCTTTTTACGCCTATAGCAGCCAAACGAAAGCACCCAGGGTGCTGCAAATTTATGCGCATGCGCAGATCATTAATGTCTACAAACATAAAGGGCAGTCATTGGAATCGGGGCAAGGCGTCTTGCTGAAAATGGGTCCTCAAGTTTACATTGCACCCTATGGAATTTTGGGCGGGAAGCCGTAAATACCCTAATAACTCCATCAATTCGCAACAGACAGGCGCGCTTTTTATAGGGTTTATAGGTCTTAGGGAGGTTCATTTCTGTGCTAAATTGTATGGCGCTGCATGCAGTACAAGCAAAGATATAAGGACTTGAAATGAGTCTGTAGATCTCGCCTGCTGAACAAAGAGATCAAAAGACACAAAAGGTGACCTTTACCGACCGGGCTGAAACTGATACCTAACATTGTCCTGGTTCCATAGTACATAAAACGCAAATTGCCTGAAAATTCGGTCCACGCGTTAAAAAGTTATTAGGGGTCAAACATTGCCAAATATCAACTTTCAGGGGCCATAACTCGAAAATGGGGCGATAAGAATTTTTGGGCACTTGGCCCCAGTGAGTCCTTGGTCCAGACCTTTCGTCTGGCACCAGTTTCATCCCGATCGGTGAAGGTCAGGCTAGGCTCAAACTTGCAGTCCAAAGTTGGTATGGAATGTCTGATATTTTGACCCCTAATAACTCGTCTGTTTCTCATCCGATTAAGCTGAAATTTGGAACGTTTGTAGAGCACATCCATGCAAACAAGCCTGCACAATCCGGGATGCGGTCAACAGAATAGCACGGGCACTATGGGGCGTCAAACATTCAATAAATAAACCTTTTTACGCCTATAGCAGCCAAACGAAAGCACCCAGGGTGCTGCAAATTTATGCGCATGCGCAGATCATTAATGTCTACAAACATAAAGGGCAGTCATTGGAATCGGGGCAAGGCGTCTTGCTGAAAATGGGTCCTCAAGTTTACATTGCACCCTATGGAATTTTGGGCGGGAAGCCGTAAATACCCTAATAACTCCATCAATTCGCAACAGACAGGCGCGCTTTTTATAGGGTTTATAGGTCTTAGGGAGGTTCATTTCTGTGCTAAATTGTATGGCGCTGCATGCAGTACAAGCAAAGATATAAGGACTTGAAATGAGTCTGTAGATCTCGCCTGCTGAACAAAGAGATCAAAAGACACAAAAGGTGACCTTTACCGACCGGGCTGAAACTGATACCTAACATTGTCCTGGTTCCATAGTACATAAAACGCAAATTGCCTGAAAATTCGGTCCACGCGTTAAAAAGTTATTAGGGGTCAAACATTGCCAAATATCAACTTTCAGGGGCCATAACTCGAAAATGGGGCGATAAGAATTTTTGGGCACTTGGCCCCAGTGAGTCCTTGGTCCAGACCTTTCGTCTGGCACCAGTTTCATCCCGATCGGTGAAGGTCAGGCTAGGCTCAAACTTGCAGTCCAAAGTTGGTATGGAATGTCTGATATTTTGACCCCTAATAACTCGTCTGTTTCTCATCCGATTAAGCTGAAATTTGGAACGTTTGTAGAGCACATCCATGCAAACAAGCCTGCACAATCCGGGATGCGGTCAACAGAATAGCACGGGCACTATGGGGCGTCAAACATTCAATAAATAAACCTTTTTACGCCTATAGCAGCCAAACGAAAGCACCCAGGGTGCTGCAAATTTATTCGCATGCGCAGATCATTAATGTCTACAAACATAAAGGGCAGTCATTGGAATCGGGGCAAGGCGTCTTGCTGAAAATGGGTCCTCAAGTTTACATTGCACCCTATGGAATTTTGGGCGGGAAGCCGTAAATACCCTAATAACTCCATCAATTCGCAACAGACAGGCGCGCTTTTTATAGGGTTTATAGGTCTTAGGGAGGTTCATTTCTGTGCTAAATTGTATGGCGCTGCATGCAGTACAAGCAAAGATATAAGGACTTGAAATGAGTCTGTAGATCTCGCCTGCTGAACAAAGAGATCAAAAGACACAAAAGGTGACCTTTACCGACCGGGCTGAAACTGATACCTAACATTGTCCTGGTTCCATAGTACATAAAACGCAAATTGCCTGAAAATTCGGTCCACGCGTTAAAAAGTTATTAGGGGTCAAACATTGCCAAATATCAACTTTCAGGGGCCATAACTCGAAAATGGGGCGATAAGAATTTTTGGGCACTTGGCCCCAGTGAGTCCTTGGTCCAGACCTTTCGTCTGGCACCAGTTTCATCCCGATCGGTGAAGGTCAGGCTAGGCTCAAACTTGCAGTCCAAAGTTGGTATGGAATGTCTGATATTTTGACCCCTAATAACTCGTCTGTTTCTCATCCGATTAAGCTGAAATTTGGAACGTTTGTAGAGCACATCCATGCAAACAAGCCTGCACAATCCGGGATGCGGTCAACAGAATAGCACGGGCACTATGGGGCGTCAAACATTCAATAAATAAACCTTTTTACGCCTATAGCAGCCAAACGAAAGCACCCAGGGTGCTGCAAATTTATGCGCATGCGCAGATCATTAATGTCTACAAACATAAAGGGCAGTCATTGGAATCGGGGCAAGGCGTCTTGCTGAAAATGGGTCCTCAAGTTTACATTGCACCCTATGGAATTTTGGGCGGGAAGCCGTAAATACCCTAATAACTCCATCAATTCGCAACAGACAGGCGCGCTTTTTATAGGGTTTATAGGTCTTAGGGAGGTTCATTTCTGTGCTAAATTGTATGGCGCTGCATGCAGTACAAGCAAAGATATAAGGACTTGAAATGAGTCTGTAGATCTCGCCTGCTGAACAAACAGATCAAAAGACACAAAAGGTGACCTTTACCGACCGGGCTGAAACTGATACCTAACATTGTCCTGGTTCCATAGTACATAAAACGCAAATTGCCTGAAAATTCGGTCCACGCGTTAAAAAGTTATTAGGGGTCAAACATTGCCAAATATCAACTTTCAGGGGCCATAACTCGAAAATGGGGCGATAAGAATTTTTGGGCACTTGGCCCCAGTGAGTCCTTGGTCCAGACCTTTCGTCTGGCACCAGTTTCATCCCGATCGGTGAAGGTCAGGCTAGGCTCAAACTTGCAGTCCAAAGTTGGTATGGAATGTCTGATATTTTGACCCCTAATAACTCGTCTGTTTCTCATCCGATTAAGCTGAAATTTGGAACGTTTGTAGAGCACATCCATGCAAACAAGCCTGCACAATCCGGGATGCGGTCAACAGAATAGCACGGGCACTATGGGGCGTCAAACATTCAATAAATAAACCTTTTTACGCCTATAGCAGCCAAACGAAAGCACCCAGGGTGCTGCAAATTTATGCGCATGCGCAGATCATTAATGTCTACAAACATAAAGGGCAGTCATTGGAATCGGGGCAAGGCGTCTTGCTGAAAATGGGTCCTCAAGTTTACATTGCACCCTATGGAATTTTGGGCGGGAAGCCGTAAATACCCTAATAACTCCATCAATTCGCAACAGACAGGCGCGCTTTTTATAGGGTTTATAGGTCTTAGGGAGGTTCATTTCTGTGCTAAATTGTATGGCGCTGCATGCAGTACAAGCAAAGATATAAGGACTTGAAATGAGTCTGTAGATCTCGCCTGCTGAACAAAGAGATCAAAAGACACAAAAGGTGACCTTTACCGACCGGGCTGAAACTGATACCTAACATTGTCCTGGTTCCATAGTACATAAAACGCAAATTGCCTGAAAATTCGGTCCACGCGTTAAAAAGTTATTAGGGGTCAAACATTGCCAAATATCAACTTTCAGGGGCCATAACTCGAAAATGGGGCGATAAGAATTTTTGGGCACTTGGCCCCAGTGAGTCCTTGGTCCAGACCTTTCGTCTGGCACCAGTTTCATCCCGATCGGTGAAGGTCAGGCTAGGCTCAAACTTGCAGTCCAAAGTTGGTATGGAATGTCTGATATTTTGACCCCTAATAACTCGTCTGTTTCTCATCCGATTAAGCTGAAATTTGGAACGTTTGTAGAGCACATCCATGCAAACAAGCCTGCACAATCCGGGATGCGGTCAACAGAATAGCACGGGCACTATGGGGCGTCAAACATTCAATAAATAAACCTTTTTACGCCTATAGCAGCCAAACGAAAGCACCCAGGGTGCTGCAAATTTATGCGCATGCGCAGATCATTAATGTCTACAAACATAAAGGGCAGTCATTGGAATCGGGGCAAGGCGTCTTGCTGAAAATGGGTCCTCAAGTTTACATTGCACCCTATGGAATTTTGGGCGGGAAGCCGTAAATACCCTAATAACTCCATCAATTCGCAACAGACAGGCGCGCTTTTTATAGGGTTTATAGGTCTTAGGGAGGTTCATTTCTGTGCTAAATTGTATGGCGCTGCATGCAGTACAAGCAAAGATATAAGGACTTGAAATGAGTCTGTAGATCTCGCCTGCTGAACAAAGAGATCAAAAGACACAAAAGGTGACCTTTACCGACCGGGCTGAAACTGATACCTAACATTGTCCTGGTTCCATAGTACATAAAACGCAAATTGCCTGAAAATTCGGTCCACGCGTTAAAAAGTTATTAGGGGTCAAACATTGCCAAATATCAACTTTCAGGGGCCATAACTCGAAAATGGGGCGATAAGAATTTTTGGGCACTTGGCCCCAGTGAGTCCTTGGTCCAGACCTTTCGTCTGGCACCAGTTTCATCCCGATCGGTGAAGGTCAGGCTAGGCTCAAACTTGCAGTCCAAAGTTGGTATGGAATGTCTGATATTTTGACCCCTAATAACTCGTCTGTTTCTCATCCGATTAAGCTGAAATTTGGAACGTTTGTAGAGCACATCCATGCAAACAAGCCTGCACAATCCGGGATGCGGTCAACAGAATAGCACGGGCACTATGGGGCGTCAAACATTCAATAAATAAACCTTTTTACGCCTATAGCAGCCAAACGAAAGCACCCAGGGTGCTGCAAATTTATGCGCATGCGCAGATCATTAATGTCTACAAACATAAAGGGCAGTCATTGGAATCGGGGCAAGGCGTCTTGCTGAAAATGGGTCCTCAAGTTTACATTGCACCCTATGGAATTTTGGGCGGGAAGCCGTAAATACCCTAATAACTCCATCAATTCGCAACAGACAGGCGCGCTTTTTATAGGGTTTATAGGTCTTAGGGAGGTTCATTTCTGTGCTAAATTGTATGGCGCTGCATGCAGTACAAGCAAAGATATAAGGACTTGAAATGAGTCTGTAGATCTCGCCTGCTGAACAAAGAGATCAAAAGACACAAAAGGTGACCTTTACCGACCGGGCTGAAACTGATACCTAACATTGTCCTGGTTCCATAGTACATAAAACGCAAATTGCCTGAAAATTCGGTCCACGCGTTAAAAAGTTATTAGGGGTCAAACATTGCCAAATATCAACTTTCAGGGGCCATAACTCGAAAATGGGACGATAAGAATTTTTGGGCACTTGGCCCCAGTGAGTCCTTGGTCCAGACCTTTCGTCTGGCACCAGTTTCATCCCGATCGGTGAAGGTCAGGCTAGGCTCAAACTTGCAGTCCAAAGTTGGTATGGAATGTCTGATATTTTGACCCCTAATAACTCGTCTGTTTCTCATCCGATTAAGCTGAAATTTGGAACGTTTGTAGAGCACATCCATGCAAACAAGCCTGCACAATCCGGGATGCGGTCAACAGAATAGCACGGGCACTATGGGGCGTCAAACATTCAATAAATAAACCTTTTTACGCCTATAGCAGCCAAACGAAAGCACCCAGGGTGCTGCAAATTTATGCGCATGCGCAGATCATTAATGTCTACAAACATAAAGGGCAGTCATTGGAATCGGGGCAAGGCGTCTTGCTGAAAATGGGTCCTCAAGTTTACATTGCACCCTATGGAATTTTGGGCGGGAAGCCGTAAATACCCTAATAACTCCATCAATTCGCAACAGACAGGCGCGCTTTTTATAGGGTTTATAGGTCTTAGGGAGGTTCATTTCTGTGCTAAATTGTATGGCGCTGCATGCAGTACAAGCAAAGATATAAGGACTTGAAATGAGTCTGTAGATCTCGCCTGCTGAACAAAGAGATCAAAAGACACAAAAGGTGACCTTTACCGACCGGGCTGAAACTGATACCTAACATTGTCCTGGTTCCATAGTACATAAAACGCAAATTGCCTGAAAATTCGGTCCACGCGTTAAAAAGTTATTAGGGGTCAAACATTGCCAAATATCAACTTTCAGGGGCCATAACTCGAAAATGGGGCGATAAGAATTTTTGGGCACTTGGCCCCAGTGAGTCCTTGGTCCAGACCTTTCGTCTGGCACCAGTTTCATCCCGATCGGTGAAGGTCAGGCTAGGCTCAAACTTGCAGTCCAAAGTTGGTATGGAATGTCTGATATTTTGACCCCTAATAACTCGTCTGTTTCTCATCCGATTAAGCTGAAATTTGGAACGTTTGTAGAGCACATCCATGCAAACAAGCCTGCACAATCCGGGATGCGGTCAACAGAATAGCACGGGCACTATGGGGCGTCAAACATTCAATAAATAAACCTTTTTACGCCTATAGCAGCCAAACGAAAGCACCCAGGGTGCTGCAAATTTATGCGCATGCGCAGATCATTAATGTCTACAAACATAAAGGGCAGTCATTGGAATCGGGGCAAGGCGTCTTGCTGAAAATGGGTCCTCAAGTTTACATTGCACCCTATGGAATTTTGGGCGGGAAGCCGTAAATACCCTAATAACTCCATCAATTCGCAACAGACAGGCGCGCTTTTTATAGGGTTTATAGGTCTTAGGGAGGTTCATTTCTGTGCTAAATTGTATGGCGCTGCATGCAGTACAAGCAAAGATATAAGGACTTGAAATGAGTCTGTAGATCTCGCCTGCTGAACAAAGAGATCAAAAGACACAAAAGGTGACCTTTACCGACCGGGCTGAAACTGATACCTAACATTGTCCTGGTTCCATAGTACATAAAACGCAAATTGCCTGAAAATTCGGTCCACGCGTTAAAAAGTTATTAGGGGTCAAACATTGCCAAATATCAACTTTCAGGGGCCATAACTCGAAAATGGGGCGATAAGAATTTTTGGGCACTTGGCCCCAGTGAGTCCTTGGTCCAGACCTTTCGTCTGGCACCAGTTTCATCCCGATCGGTGAAGGTCAGGCTAGGCTCAAACTTGCAGTCCAAAGTTGGTATGGAATGTCTGATATTTTGACCCCTAATAACTCGTCTGTTTCTCATCCGATTAAGCTGAAATTTGGAACGTTTGTAGAGCACATCCATGCAAACAAGCCTGCACAATCCGGGATGCGGTCAACAGAATAGCACGGGCACTATGGGGCGTCAAACATTCAATAAATAAACCTTTTTACGCCTATAGCAGCCAAACGAAAGCACCCAGGGTGCTGCAAATTTATGCGCATGCGCAGATCATTAATGTCTACAAACATAAAGGGCAGTCATTGGAATCGGGGCAAGGCGTCTTGCTGAAAATGGGTCCTCAAGTTTACATTGCACCCTATGGAATTTTGGGCGGGAAGCCGTAAATACCCTAATAACTCCATCAATTCGCAACAGACAGGCGCGCTTTTTATAGGGTTTATAGGTCTTAGGGAGGTTCATTTCTGTGCTAAATTGTATGGCGCTGCATGCAGTACAAGCAAAGATATAAGGACTTGAAATGAGTCTGTAGATCTCGCCTGCTGAACAAAGAGATCAAAAGACACAAAAGGTGACCTTTACCGACCGGGCTGAAACTGATACCTAACATTGTCCTGGTTCCATAGTACATAAAACGCAAATTGCCTGAAAATTCGGTCCACGCGTTAAAAAGTTATTAGGGGTCAAACATTGCCAAATATCAACTTTCAGGGGCCATAACTCGAAAATGGGGCGATAAGAATTTTTGGGCACTTGGCCCCAGTGAGTCCTTGGTCCAGACCTTTCGTCTGGCACCAGTTTCATCCCGATCGGTGAAGGTCAGGCTAGGCTCAAACTTGCAGTCCAAAGTTGGTATGGAATGTCTGATATTTTGACCCCTAATAACTCGTCTGTTTCTCATCCGATTAAGCTGAAATTTGGAACGTTTGTAGAGCACATCCATGCAAACAAGCCTGCACAATCCGGGATGCGGTCAACAGAATAGCACGGGCACTATGGGGCGTCAAACATTCAATAAATAAACCTTTTTACGCCTATAGCAGCCAAACGAAAGCACCCAGGGTGCTGCAAATTTATGCGCATGCGCAGATCATTAATGTCTACAAACATAAAGGGCAGTCATTGGAATCGGGGCAAGGCGTCTTGCTGAAAATGGGTCCTCAAGTTTACATTGCACCCTATGGAATTTTGGGCGGGAAGCCGTAAATACCCTAATAACTCCATCAATTCGCAACAGACAGGCGCGCTTTTTATAGGGTTTATAGGTCTTAGGGAGGTTCATTTCTGTGCTAAATTGTATGGCGCTGCATGCAGTACAAGCAAAGATATAAGGACTTGAAATGAGTCTGTAGATCTCGCCTGCTGAACAAAGAGATCAAAAGACACAAAAGGTGACCTTTACCGACCGGGCTGAAACTGATACCTAACATTGTCCTGGTTCCATAGTACATAAAACGCAAATTGCCTGAAAATTCGGTCCACGCGTTAAAAAGTTATTAGGGGTCAAACATTGCCAAATATCAACTTTCAGGGGCCATAACTCGAAAATGGGGCGATAAGAATTTTTGGGCACTTGGCCCCAGTGAGTCCTTGGTCCAGACCTTTCGTCTGGCACCAGTTTCATCCCGATCGGTGAAGGTCAGGCTAGGCTCAAACTTGCAGTCCAAAGTTGGTATGGAATGTCTGATATTTTGACCCCTAATAACTCGTCTGTTTCTCATCCGATTAAGCTGAAATTTGGAACGTTTGTAGAGCACATCCATGCAAACAAGCCTGCACAATCCGGGATGCGGTCAACAGAATAGCACGGGCACTATGGGGCGTCAAACATTCAATAAATAAACCTTTTTACGCCTATAGCAGCCAAACGAAAGCACCCAGGGTGCTGCAAATTTATGCGCATGCGCAGATCATTAATGTCTACAAACATAAAGGGCAGTCATTGGAATCGGGGCAAGGCGTCTTGCTGAAAATGGGTCCTCAAGTTTACATTGCACCCTATGGAATTTTGGGCGGGAAGCCGTAAATACCCTAATAACTCCATCAATTCGCAACAGACAGGCGCGCTTTTTATAGGGTTTATAGGTCTTAGGGAGGTTCATTTCTGTGCTAAATTGTATGGCGCTGCATGCAGTACAAGCAAAGATATAAGGACTTGAAATGAGTCTGTAGATCTCGCCTGCTGAACAAAGAGATCAAAAGACACAAAAGGTGACCTTTACCGACCGGGCTGAAACTGATACCTAACATTGTCCTGGTTCCATAGTACATAAAACGCAAATTGCCTGAAAATTCGGTCCACGCGTTAAAAAGTTATTAGGGGTCAAACATTGCCAAATATCAACTTTCAGGGGCCATAACTCGAAAATGGGGCGATAAGAATTTTTGGGCACTTGGCCCCAGTGAGTCCTTGGTCCAGACCTTTCGTCTGGCACCAGTTTCATCCCGATCGGTGAAGGTCAGGCTAGGCTCAAACTTGCAGTCCAAAGTTGGTATGGAATGTCTGATATTTTGACCCCTAATAACTCGTCTGTTTCTCATCCGATTAAGCTGAAATTTGGAACGTTTGTAGAGCACATCCATGCAAACAAGCCTGCACAATCCGGGATGCGGTCAACAGAATAGCACGGGCACTATGGGGCGTCAAACATTCAATAAATAAACCTTTTTACGCCTATAGCAGCCAAACGAAAGCACCCAGGGTGCTGCAAATTTATGCGCATGCGCAGATCATTAATGTCTACAAACATAAAGGGCAGTCATTGGAATCGGGGCAAGGCGTCTTGCTGAAAATGGGTCCTCAAGTTTACATTGCACCCTATGGAATTTTGGGCGGGAAGCCGTAAATACCCTAATAACTCCATCAATTCGCAACAGACAGGCGCGCTTTTTATAGGGTTTATAGGTCTTAGGGAGGTTCATTTCTGTGCTAAATTGTATGGCGCTGCATGCAGTACAAGCAAAGATATAAGGACTTGAAATGAGTCTGTAGATCTCGCCTGCTGAACAAAGAGATCAAAAGACACAAAAGGTGACCTTTACCGACCGGGCTGAAACTGATACCTAACATTGTCCTGGTTCCATAGTACATAAAACGCA
Organism: Anodontia alba; assembly: GCA_964016985.1. Classification (NCBI taxonomy): domain Eukaryota; kingdom Metazoa; phylum Mollusca; class Bivalvia; order Lucinida; family Lucinidae; genus Anodontia; species Anodontia alba. Next base: position 29,993 of record CAXHKG010000188.1, read on the forward strand.
AATTGCCTGAAAATTCGGTCCACGCGTTAAAAAGTTATTAGGGGTCAAACATTGCCAAATATCAACTTTCAGGGGCCATAACTCGAAAATGGGGCGATAAGAATTTTTGGGCACTTGGCCCCAGTGAGTCCTTGGTCCAGACCTTTCGTCTGGCACCAGTTTCATCCCGATCGGTGAAGGTCAGGCTAGGCTCAAACTTGCAGTCCAAAGTTGGTATGGAATGTCTGATATTTTGACCCCTAATAACTCGTCTGTTTCTCATCCGATTAAGCTGAAATTTGGAACGTTTGTAGAGCACATCCATGCAAACAAGCCTGCACAATCCGGGATGCGGTCGACAGAATAGCACGGGCACTATGGGGCGTCAAACATTCAATAAATAAACCTTTTTACGCCTATAGCAGCCAAACGAAAGCACCCAGGGTGCTGCAAATTTATGCGCATGCGCAGATCATTAATGTCTACAAACATAAAGGGCAGTCATTGGAATCGGGGCAAGGCGTCTTGCTGAAAATGGGTCCTCAAGTTTACATTGCACCCTATGGAATTTTGGGCGGGAAGCCGTAAATACCCTAATAACTCCATCAATTCGCAACAGACAGGCGCGCTTTTTATAGGGTTTATAGGTCTTAGGGAGGTTCATTTCTGTGCTAAATTGTATGGCGCTGCATGCAGTACAAGCAAAGATATAAGGACTTGAAATGAGTCTGTAGATCTCGCCTGCTGAACAAAGAGATCAAAAGACACAAAAGGTGACCTTTACCGACCGGGCTGAAACTGATACCTAACATTGTCCTGGTTCCATAGTACATAAAACGCAAATTGCCTGAAAATTCGGTCCACGCGTTAAAAAGTTATTAGGGGTCAAACATTGCCAAATATCAACTTTCAGGGGCCATAACTCGAAAATGGGGCGATAAGAATTTTTGGGCACTTGGCCCCAGTGAGTCCTTGGTCCAGACCTTTCGTCTGGCACCAGTTTCATCCCGATCGGTGAAGGTCAGGCTAGGCTCAAACTTGCAGTCCAAAGTTGGTATGGAATGTCTGATATTTTGACCCCTAATAACTCGTCTGTTTCTCATCCGATTAAGCTGAAATTTGGAACGTTTGTAGAGCACATCCATGCAAACAAGCCTGCACAATCCGGGATGCGGTCAACAGAATAGCACGGGCACTATGGGGCGTCAAACATTCAATAAATAAACCTTTTTACGCCTATAGCAGCCAAACGAAAGCACCCAGGGTGCTGCAAATTTATGCGCATGCGCAGATCATTAATGTCTACAAACATAAAGGGCAGTCATTGGAATCGGGGCAAGGCGTCTTGCTGAAAATGGGTCCTCAAGTTTACATTGCACCCTATGGAATTTTGGGCGGGAAGCCGTAAATACCCTAATAACTCCATCAATTCGCAACAGACAGGCGCGCTTTTTATAGGGTTTATAGGTCTTAGGGAGGTTCATTTCTGTGCTAAATTGTATGGCGCTGCATGCAGTACAAGCAAAGATATAAGGACTTGAAATGAGTCTGTAGATCTCGCCTGCTGAACAAAGAGATCAAAAGACACAAAAGGTGACCTTTACCGACCGGGCTGAAACTGATACCTAACATTGTCCTGGTTCCATAGTACATAAAACGCAAATTGCCTGAAAATTCGGTCCACGCGTTAAAAAGTTATTAGGGGTCAAACATTGCCAAATATCAACTTTCAGGGGCCATAACTCGAAAATGGGGCGATAAGAATTTTTGGGCACTTGGCCCCAGTGAGTCCTTGGTCCAGACCTTTCGTCTGGCACCAGTTTCATCCCGATCGGTGAAGGTCAGGCTAGGCTCAAACTTGCAGTCCAAAGTTGGTATGGAATGTCTGATATTTTGACCCCTAATAACTCGTCTGTTTCTCATCCGATTAAGCTGAAATTTGGAACGTTTGTAGAGCACATCCATGCAAACAAGCCTGCACAATCCGGGATGCGGTCAACAGAATAGCACGGGCACTATGGGGCGTCAAACATTCAATAAATAAACCTTTTTACGCCTATAGCAGCCAAACGAAAGCACCCAGGGTGCTGCAAATTTATGCGCATGCGCAGATCATTAATGTCTACAAACATAAAGGGCAGTCATTGGAATCGGGGCAAGGCGTCTTGCTGAAAATGGGTCCTCAAGTTTACATTGCACCCTATGGAATTTTGGGCGGGAAGCCGTAAATACCCTAATAACTCCATCAATTCGCAACAGACAGGCGCGCTTTTTATAGGGTTTATAGGTCTTAGGGAGGTTCATTTCTGTGCTAAATTGTATGGCGCTGCATGCAGTACAAGCAAAGATATAAGGACTTGAAATGAGTCTGTAGATCTCGCCTGCTGAACAAAGAGATCAAAAGACACAAAAGGTGACCTTTACCGACCGGGCTGAAACTGATACCTAACATTGTCCTGGTTCCATAGTACATAAAACGCAAATTGCCTGAAAATTCGGTCCACGCGTTAAAAAGTTATTAGGGGTCAAACATTGCCAAATATCAACTTTCAGGGGCCATAACTCGAAAATGGGGCGATAAGAATTTTTGGGCACTTGGCCCCAGTGAGTCCTTGGTCCAGACCTTTCGTCTGGCACCAGTTTCATCCCGATCGGTGAAGGTCAGGCTAGGCTCAAACTTGCAGTCCAAAGTTGGTATGGAATGTCTGATATTTTGACCCCTAATAACTCGTCTGTTTCTCATCCGATTAAGCTGAAATTTGGAACGTTTGTAGAGCACATCCATGCAAACAAGCCTGCACAATCCGGGATGCGGTCAACAGAATAGCACGGGCACTATGGGGCGTCAAACATTCAATAAATAAACCTTTTTACGCCTATAGCAGCCAAACGAAAGCACCCAGGGTGCTGCAAATTTATGCGCATGCGCAGATCATTAATGTCTACAAACATAAAGGGCAGTCATTGGAATCGGGGCAAGGCGTCTTGCTGAAAATGGGTCCTCAAGTTTACATTGCACCCTATGGAATTTTGGGCGGGAAGCCGTAAATACCCTAATAACTCCATCAATTCGCAACAGACAGGCGCGCTTTTTATAGGGTTTATAGGTCTTAGGGAGGTTCATTTCTGTGCTAAATTGTATGGCGCTGCATGCAGTACAAGCAAAGATATAAGGACTTGAAATGAGTCTGTAGATCTCGCCTGCTGAACAAAGAGATCAAAAGACACAAAAGGTGACCTTTACCGACCGGGCTGAAACTGATACCTAACATTGTCCTGGTTCCATAGTACATAAAACGCAAATTGCCTGAAAATTCGGTCCACGCGTTAAAAAGTTATTAGGGGTCAAACATTGCCAAATATCAACTTTCAGGGGCCATAACTCGAAAATGGGGCGATAAGAATTTTTGGGCACTTGGCCCCAGTGAGTCCTTGGTCCAGACCTTTCGTCTGGCACCAGTTTCATCCCGATCGGTGAAGGTCAGGCTAGGCTCAAACTTGCAGTCCAAAGTTGGTATGGAATGTCTGATATTTTGACCCCTAATAACTCGTCTGTTTCTCATCCGATTAAGCTGAAATTTGGAACGTTTGTAGAGCACATCCATGCAAACAAGCCTGCACAATCCGGGATGCGGTCAACAGAATAGCACGGGCACTATGGGGCGTCAAACATTCAATAAATAAACCTTTTTACGCCTATAGCAGCCAAACGAAAGCACCCAGGGTGCTGCAAATTTATGCGCATGCGCAGATCATTAATGTCTACAAACATAAAGGGCAGTCATTGGAATCGGGGCAAGGCGTCTTGCTGAAAATGGGTCCTCAAGTTTACATTGCACCCTATGGAATTTTGGGCGGGAAGCCGTAAATACCCTAATAACTCCATCAATTCGCAACAGACAGGCGCGCTTTTTATAGGGTTTATAGGTCTTAGGGAGGTTCATTTCTGTGCTAAATTGTATGGCGCTGCATGCAGTACAAGCAAAGATATAAGGACTTGAAATGAGTCTGTAGATCTCGCCTGCTGAACAAAGAGATCAAAAGACACAAAAGGTGACCTTTACCGACCGGGCTGAAACTGATACCTAACATTGTCCTGGTTCCATAGTACATAAAACGCAAATTGCCTGAAAATTCGGTCCACGCGTTAAAAAGTTATTAGGGGTCAAACATTGCCAAATATCAACTTTCAGGGGCCATAACTCGAAAATGGGGCGATAAGAATTTTTGGGCACTTGGCCCCAGTGAGTCCTTGGTCCAGACCTTTCGTCTGGCACCAGTTTCATCCCGATCGGTGAAGGTCAGGCTAGGCTCAAACTTGCAGTCCAAAGTTGGTATGGAATGTCTGATATTTTGACCCCTAATAACTCGTCTGTTTCTCATCCGATTAAGCTGAAATTTGGAACGTTTGTAGAGCACATCCATGCAAACAAGCCTGCACAATCCGGGATGCGGTCAACAGAATAGCACGGGCACTATGGGGCGTCAAACATTCAATAAATAAACCTTTTTACGCCTATAGCAGCCAAACGAAAGCACCCAGGGTGCTGCAAATTTATGCGCATGCGCAGATCATTAATGTCTACAAACATAAAGGGCAGTCATTGGAATCGGGGCAAGGCGTCTTGCTGAAAATGGGTCCTCAAGTTTACATTGCACCCTATGGAATTTTGGGCGGGAAGCCGTAAATACCCTAATAACTCCATCAATTCGCAACAGACAGGCGCGCTTTTTATAGGGTTTATAGGTCTTAGGGAGGTTCATTTCTGTGCTAAATTGTATGGCGCTGCATGCAGTACAAGCAAAGATATAAGGACTTGAAATGAGTCTGTAGATCTCGCCTGCTGAACAAAGAGATCAAAAGACACAAAAGGTGACCTTTACCGACCGGGCTGAAACTGATACCTAACATTGTCCTGGTTCCATAGTACATAAAACGCAAATTGCCTGAAAATTCGGTCCACGCGTTAAAAAGTTATTAGGGGTCAAACATTGCCAAATATCAACTTTCAGGGGCCATAACTCGAAAATGGGGCGATAAGAATTTTTGGGCACTTGGCCCCAGTGAGTCCTTGGTCCAGACCTTTCGTCTGGCACCAGTTTCATCCCGATCGGTGAAGGTCAGGCTAGGCTCAAACTTGCAGTCCAAAGTTGGTATGGAATGTCTGATATTTTGACCCCTAATAACTCGTCTGTTTCTCATCCGATTAAGCTGAAATTTGGAACGTTTGTAGAGCACATCCATGCAAACAAGCCTGCACAATCCGGGATGCGGTCAACAGAATAGCACGGGCACTATGGGGCGTCAAACATTCAATAAATAAACCTTTTTACGCCTATAGCAGCCAAACGAAAGCACCCAGGGTGCTGCAAATTTATGCGCATGCGCAGATCATTAATGTCTACAAACATAAAGGGCAGTCATTGGAATCGGGGCAAGGCGTCTTGCTGAAAATGGGTCCTCAAGTTTACATTGCACCCTATGGAATTTTGGGCGGGAAGCCGTAAATACCCTAATAACTCCATCAATTCGCAACAGACAGGCGCGCTTTTTATAGGGTTTATAGGTCTTAGGGAGGTTCATTTCTGTGCTAAATTGTATGGCGCTGCATGCAGTACAAGCAAAGATATAAGGACTTGAAATGAGTCTGTAGATCTCGCCTGCTGAACAAAGAGATCAAAAGACACAAAAGGTGACCTTTACCGACCGGGCTGAAACTGATACCTAACATTGTCCTGGTTCCATAGTACATAAAACGCAAATTGCCTGAAAATTCGGTCCACGCGTTAAAAAGTTATTAGGGGTCAAACATTGCCAAATATCAACTTTCAGGGGCCATAACTCGAAAATGGGGCGATAAGAATTTTTGGGCACTTGGCCCCAGTGAGTCCTTGGTCCAGACCTTTCGTCTGGCACCAGTTTCATCCCGATCGGTGAAGGTCAGGCTAGGCTCAAACTTGCAGTCCAAAGTTGGTATGGAATGTCTGATATTTTGACCCCTAATAACTCGTCTGTTTCTCATCCGATTAAGCTGAAATTTGGAACGTTTGTAGAGCACATCCATGCAAACAAGCCTGCACAATCCGGGATGCGGTCAACAGAATAGCACGGGCACTATGGGGCGTCAAACATTCAATAAATAAACCTTTTTACGCCTATAGCAGCCAAACGAAAGCACCCAGGGTGCTGCAAATTTATGCGCATGCGCAGATCATTAATGTCTACAAACATAAAGGGCAGTCATTGGAATCGGGGCAAGGCGTCTTGCTGAAAATGGGTCCTCAAGTTTACATTGCACCCTATGGAATTTTGGGCGGGAAGCCGTAAATACCCTAATAACTCCATCAATTCGCAACAGACAGGCGCGCTTTTTATAGGGTTTATAGGTCTTAGGGAGGTTCATTTCTGTGCTAAATTGTATGGCGCTGCATGCAGTACAAGCAAAGATATAAGGACTTGAAATGAGTCTGTAGATCTCGCCTGCTGAACAAAGAGATCAAAAGACACAAAAGGTGACCTTTACCGACCGGGCTGAAACTGATACCTAACATTGTCCTGGTTCCATAGTACATAAAACGCAAATTGCCTGAAAATTCGGTCCACGCGTTAAAAAGTTATTAGGGGTCAAACATTGCCAAATATCAACTTTCAGGGGCCATAACTCGAAAATGGGGCGATAAGAATTTTTGGGCACTTGGCCCCAGTGAGTCCTTGGTCCAGACCTTTCGTCTGGCACCAGTTTCATCCCGATCGGTGAAGGTCAGGCTAGGCTCAAACTTGCAGTCCAAAGTTGGTATGGAATGTCTGATATTTTGACCCCTAATAACTCGTCTGTTTCTCATCCGATTAAGCTGAAATTTGGAACGTTTGTAGAGCACATCCATGCAAACAAGCCTGCACAATCCGGGATGCGGTCAACAGAATAGCACGGGCACTATGGGGCGTCAAACATTCAATAAATAAACCTTTTTACGCCTATAGCAGCCAAACGAAAGCACCCAGGGTGCTGCAAATTTATGCGCATGCGCAGATCATTAATGTCTACAAACATAAAGGGCAGTCATTGGAATCGGGGCAAGGCGTCTTGCTGAAAATGGGTCCTCAAGTTTACATTGCACCCTATGGAATTTTGGGCGGGAAGCCGTAAATACCCTAATAACTCCATCAATTCGCAACAGACAGGCGCGTTTTTTATAGGGTTTATAGGTCTTAGGGAGGTTCATTTCTGTGCTAAATTGTATGGCGCTGCATGCAGTACAAGCAAAGATATAAGGACTTGAAATGAGTCTGTAGATCTCGCCTGCTGAACAAAGAGATCAAAAGACACAAAAGGTGACCTTTACCGACCGGGCTGAAACTGATACCTAACATTGTCCTGGTTCCATAGTACATAAAACGCAAATTGCCTGAAAATTCGGTCCACGCGTTAAAAAGTTATTAGGGGTCAAACATTGCCAAATATCAACTTTCAGGGGCCATAACTCGAAAATGGGGCGATAAGAATTTTTGGGCACTTGGCCCCAGTGAGTCCTTGGTCCAGACCTTTCGTCTGGCACCAGTTTCATCCCGATCGGTGAAGGTCAGGCTAGGCTCAAACTTGCAGTCCAAAGTTGGTATGGAATGTCTGATATTTTGACCCCTAATAACTCGTCTGTTTCTCATCCGATTAAGCTGAAATTTGGAACGTTTGTAGAGCACATCCATGCAAACAAGCCTGCACAATCCGGGATGCGGTCAACAGAATAGCACGGGCACTATGGGGCGTCAAACATTCAATAAATAAACCTTTTTACGCCTATAGCAGCCAAACGAAAGCACCCAGGGTGCTGCAAATTTATGCGCATGCGCAGATCATTAATGTCTACAAACATAAAGGGCAGTCATTGGAATCGGGGCAAGGCGTCTTGCTGAAAATGGGTCCTCAAGTTTACATTGCACCCTATGGAATTTTGGGCGGGAAGCCGTAAATACCCTAATAACTCCATCAATTCGCAACAGACAGGCGCGCTTTTTATAGGGTTTATAGGTCTTAGGGAGGTTCATTTCTGTGCTAAATTGTATGGCGCTGCATGCAGTACAAGCAAAGATATAAGGACTTGAAATGAGTCTGTAGATCTCGCCTGCTGAACAAAGAGATCAAAAGACACAAAAGGTGACCTTTACCGACCGGGCTGAAACTGATACCTAACATTGTCCTGGTTCCATAGTACATAAAACGCAAATTGCCTGAAAATTCGGTCCACGCGTTAAAAAGTTATTAGGGGTCAAACATTGCCAAATATCAACTTTCAGGGGCCATAACTCGAAAATGGGGCGATAAGAATTTTTGGGCACTTGGCCCCAGTGAGTCCTTGGTCCAGACCTTTCGTCTGGCACCAGTTTCATCCCGATCGGTGAAGGTCAGGCTAGGCTCAAACTTGCAGTCCAAAGTTGGTATGGAATGTCTGATATTTTGACCCCTAATAACTCGTCTGTTTCTCATCCGATTAAGCTGAAATTTGGAACGTTTGTAGAGCACATCCATGCAAACAAGCCTGCACAATCCGGGATGCGGTCAACAGAATAGCACGGGCACTATGGGGCGTCAAACATTCAATAAATAAACCTTTTTACGCCTATAGCAGCCAAACGAAAGCACCCAGGGTGCTGCAAATTTATGCGCATGCGCAGATCATTAATGTCTACAAACATAAAGGGCAGTCATTGGAATCGGGGCAAGGCGTCTTGCTGAAAATGGGTCCTCAAGTTTACATTGCACCCTATGGAATTTTGGGCGGGAAGCCGTAAATACCCTAATAACTCCATCAATTCGCAACAGACAGGCGCGCTTTTTATAGGGTTTATAGGTCTTAGGGAGGTTCATTTCTGTGCTAAATTGTATGGCGCTGCATGCAGTACAAGCAAAGATATAAGGACTTGAAATGAGTCTGTAGATCTCGCCTGCTGAACAAAGAGATCAAAAGACACAAAAGGTGACCTTTACCGACCGGGCTGAAACTGATACCTAACATTGTCCTGGTTCCATAGTACATAAAACGCAAATTGCCTGAAAATTCGGTCCACGCGTTAAAAAGTTATTAGGGGTCAAACATTGCCAAATATCAACTTTCAGGGGCCATAACTCGAAAATGGGGCGATAAGAATTTTTGGGCACTTGGCCCCAGTGAGTCCTTGGTCCAGACCTTTCGTCTGGCACCAGTTTCATCCCGATCGGTGAAGGTCAGGCTAGGCTCAAACTTGCAGTCCAAAGTTGGTATGGAATGTCTGATATTTTGACCCCTAATAACTCGTCTGTTTCTCATCCGATTAAGCTGAAATTTGGAACGTTTGTAGAGCACATCCATGCAAACAAGCCTGCATAATCCGGGATGCGGTCAACAGAATAGCACGGGCACTATGGGGCGTCAAACATTCAATAAATAAACCTTTTTACGCCTATAGCAGCCAAACGAAAGCACCCAGGGTGCTGCAAATTTATGCGCATGCGCAGATCATTAATGTCTACAAACATAAAGGGCAGTCATTGGAATCGGGGCAAGGCGTCTTGCTGAAAATGGGTCCTCAAGTTTACATTGCACCCTATGGAATTTTGGGCGGGAAGCCGTAAATACCCTAATAACTCCATCAATTCGCAACAGACAGGCGCGCTTTTTATAGGGTTTATAGGTCTTAGGGAGGTTCATTTCTGTGCTAAATTGTATGGCGCTGCATGCAGTACAAGCAAAGATATAAGGACTTGAAATGAGTCTGTAGATCTCGCCTGCTGAACAAAGAGATCAAAAGACACAAAAGGTGACCTTTACCGACCGGGCTGAAACTGATACCTAACATTGTCCTGGTTCCATAGTACATAAAACGCAAATTGCCTGAAAATTCGGTCCACGCGTTAAAAAGTTATTAGGGGTCAAACATTGCCAAATATCAACTTTCAGGGGCCATAACTCGAAAATGGGGCGATAAGAATTTTTGGGCACTTGGCCCCAGTGAGTCCTTGGTCCAGACCTTTCGTCTGGCACCAGTTTCATCCCGATCGGTGAAGGTCAGGCTAGGCTCAAACTTGCAGTCCAAAGTTGGTATGGAATGTCTGATATTTTGACCCCTAATAACTCGTCTGTTTCTCATCCGATTAAGCTGAAATTTGGAACGTTTGTAGAGCACATCCATGCAAACAAGCCTGCACAATCCGGGATGCGGTCAACAGAATAGCACGGGCACTATGGGGCGTCAAACATTCAATAAATAAACCTTTTTACGCCTATAGCAGCCAAACGAAAGCACCCAGGGTGCTGCAAATTTATGCGCATGCGCAGATCATTAATGTCTACAAACATAAAGGGCAGTCATTGGAATCGGGGCAAGGCGTCTTGCTGAAAATGGGTCCTCAAGTTTACATTGCACCCTATGGAATTTTGGGCGGGAAGCCGTAAATACCCTAATAACTCCATCAATTCGCAACAGACAGGCGCGCTTTTTATAGGGTTTATAGGTCTTAGGGAGGTTCATTTCTGTGCTAAATTGTATGGCGCTGCATGCAGTACAAGCAAAGATATAAGGACTTGAAATGAGTCTGTAGATCTCGCCTGCTGAACAAAGAGATCAAAAGACACAAAAGGTGACCTTTACCGACCGGGCTGAAACTGATACCTAACATTGTCCTGGTTCCATAGTACATAAAACGCAAATTGCCTGAAAATTCGGTCCACGCGTTAAAAAGTTATTAGGGGTCAAACATTGCCAAATATCAACTTTCAGGGGCCATAACTCGAAAATGGGGCGATAAGAATTTTTGGGCACTTGGCCCCAGTGAGTCCTTGGTCCAGACCTTTCGTCTGGCACCAGTTTCATCCCGATCGGTGAAGGTCAGGCTAGGCTCAAACTTGCAGTCCAAAGTTGGTATGGAATGTCTGATATTTTGACCCCTAATAACTCGTCTGTTTCTCATCCGATTAAGCTGAAATTTGGAACGTTTGTAGAGCACATCCATGCAAACAAGCCTGCACAATCCGGGATGCGGTCAACAGAATAGCACGGGCACTATGGGGCGTCAAACATTCAATAAATAAACCTTTTTACGCCTATAGCAGCCAAACGAAAGCACCCAGGGTGCTGCAAATTTATGCGCATGCGCAGATCATTAATGTCTACAAACATAAAGGGCAGTCATTGGAATCGGGGCAAGGCGTCTTGCTGAAAATGGGTCCTCAAGTTTACATTGCACCCTATGGAATTTTGGGCGGGAAGCCGTAAATACCCTAATAACTCCATCAATTCGCAACAGACAGGCGCGCTTTTTATAGGGTTTATAGGTCTTAGGGAGGTTCATTTCTGTGCTAAATTGTATGGCGCTGCATGCAGTACAAGCAAAGATATAAGGACTTGAAATGAGTCTGTAGATCTCGCCTGCTGAACAAAGAGATCAAAAGACACAAAAGGTGACCTTTACCGACCGGGCTGAAACTGATACCTAACATTGTCCTGGTTCCATAGTACATAAAACGCAAATTGCCTGAAAATTCGGTCCACGCGTTAAAAAGTTATTAGGGGTCAAACATTGCCAAATATCAACTTTCAGGGGCCATAACTCGAAAATGGGGCGATAAGAATTTTTGGGCACTTGGCCCCAGTGAGTCCTTGGTCCAGACCTTTCGTCTGGCACCAGTTTCATCCCGATCGGTGAAGGTCAGGCTAGGCTCAAACTTGCAGTCCAAAGTTGGTATGGAATGTCTGATATTTTGACCCCTAATAACTCGTCTGTTTCTCATCCGATTAAGCTGAAATTTGGAACGTTTGTAGAGCACATCCATGCAAACAAGCCTGCACAATCCGGGATGCGGTCAACAGAATAGCACGGGCACTATGGGGCGTCAAACATTCAATAAATAAACCTTTTTACGCCTATAGCAGCCAAACGAAAGCACCCAGGGTGCTGCAAATTTATGCGCATGCGCAGATCATTAATGTCTACAAACATAAAGGGCAGTCATTGGAATCGGGGCAAGGCGTCTTGCTGAAAATGGGTCCTCAAGTTTACATTGCACCCTATGGAATTTTGGGCGGGAAGCCGTAAATACCCTAATAACTCCATCAATTCGCAACAGACAGGCGCGCTTTTGATAGGGTTTATAGGTCTTAGGGAGGTTCATTTCTGTGCTAAATTGTATGGCGCTGCATGCAGTACAAGCAAAGATATAAGGACTTGAAATGAGTCTGTAGATCTCGCCTGCTGAACAAAGAGATCAAAAGACACAAAAGGTGACCTTTACCGACCGGGCTGAAACTGATACCTAACATTGTCCTGGTTCCATAGTACATAAAACGCAAATTGCCTGAAAATTCGGTCCACGCGTTAAAAAGTTATTAGGGGTCAAACATTGCCAAATATCAACTTTCAGGGGCCATAACTCGAAAATGGGGCGATAAGAATTTTTGGGCACTTGGCCCCAGTGAGTCCTTGGTCCAGACCTTTCGTCTGGCACCAGTTTCATCCCGATCGGTGAAGGTCAGGCTAGGCTCAAACTTGCAGTCCAAAGTTGGTATGGAATGTCTGATATTTTGACCCCTAATAACTCGTCTGTTTCTCATCCGATTAAGCTGAAATTTGGAACGTTTGTAGAGCACATCCATGCAAACAAGCCTGCACAATCCGGGATGCGGTCAACAGAATAGCACGGGCACTATGGGGCGTCAAACATTCAATAAATAAACCTTTTTACGCCTATAGCAGCCAAACGAAAGCACCCAGGGTGCTGCAAATTTATGCGCATGCGCAGATCATTAATGTCTACAAACATAAAGGGCAGTCATTGGAATCGGGGCAAGGCGTCTTGCTGAAAATGGGTCCTCAAGTTTACATTGCACCCTATGGAATTTTGGGCGGGAAGCCGTAAATACCCTAATAACTCCATCAATTCGCAACAGACAGGCGCGCTTTTGATAGGGTTTATAGGTCTTAGGGAGGTTCATTTCTGTGCTAAATTGTATGGCGCTGCATGCAGTACAAGCAAAGATATAAGGACTTGAAATGAGTCTGTAGATCTCGCCTGCTGAACAAAGAGATCAAAAGACACAAAAGGTGACCTTTACCGACCGGGCTGAAACTGATACCTAACATTGTCCTGGTTCCATAGTACATAAAACGCAAATTGCCTGAAAATTCGGTCCACGCGTTAAAAAGTTATTAGGGGTCAAACATTGCCAAATATCAACTTTCAGGGGCCATAACTCGAAAATGGGGCGATAAGAATTTTTGGGCACTTGGCCCCAGTGAGTCCTTGGTCCAGACCTTTCGTCTGGCACCAGTTTCATCCCGATCGGTGAAGGTCAGGCTAGGCTCAAACTTGCTGTCCAAAGTTGGTATGGAATGTCTGATATTTTGACCCCTAATAACTCGTCTGTTTCTCATCCGATTAAGCTGAAATTTGGAACGTTTGTAGAGCACATCCATGCAAACAAGCCTGCACAATCCGGGTTGCGGTCAACAGAATAGCACGGGCACTATGGGGCGTCAAACATTCAATAAATAAACCTTTTTACGCCTATAGCAGCCAAACGAAAGCACCCAGGGTGCTGCAAATTTATGCGCATGCGCAGATCATTAATGTCTACAAACATAAAGGGCAGTCATTGGAATCGGGGCAAGGCGTCTTGCTGAAAATGGGTCCTCAAGTTTACATTGCACCCTATGGAATTTTGGGCGGGAAGCCGTAAATACCCTAATAACTCCATCAATTCGCAACAGACAGGCGCGCTTTTGATAGGGTTTATAGGTCTTAGGGAGGTTCATTTCTGTGCTAAATTGTATGGCGCTGCATGCAGTACAAGCAAAGATATAAGGACTTGAAATGAGTCTGTAGATCTCGCCTGCTGAACAAAGAGATCAAAAGACACAAAAGGTGACCTTTACCGACCGGGCTGAAACTGATACCTAACATTGTCCTGGTTCCATAGTACATAAAACGCAAATTGCCTGAAAATTCGGTCCACGCGTTAAAAAGTTATTAGGGGTCAAACATTGCCAAATATCAACTTTCAGGGGCCATAACTCGAAAATGGGGCGATAAGAATTTTTGGGCACTTGGCCCCAGTGAGTCCTTGGTCCAGACCTTTCGTCTGGCACCAGTTTCATCCCGATCGGTGAAGGTCAGGCTAGGCTCAAACTTGCAGTCCAAAGTTGGTATGGAATGTCTGATATTTTGACCCCTAATAACTCATCTGTTTCTCATCCGATTAAGCTGAAATTTGGAACGTTTGTAGAGCACATCCATGCAAACAAAGCCTGCACAATCCGGGATGCGGTCAACAGAATAGCACGGGCACTATGGGGCGTCAAACATTCAATAAATAAACCTTTTTACGCCTATAGCAGCCAAACGAAAGCACCCAGGGTGCTGCAAATTTATGCGCATGCGCAGATCATTAATGTCTACAAACATAAAGGGCAGTCATTGGAATCGGGGCAAGGCGTCTTGCTGAAAATGGGTCCTCAAGTTTACATTGCACCCTATGGAATTTTGGGCGGGAAGCCGTAAATACCCTAATAACTCCATCAATTCGCAACAGACAGGCGCGCTTTTTATAGGGTTTATAGGTCTTAGGGAGGTTCATTTCTGTGCTAAATTGTATGGCGCTGCATGCAGTACAAGCAAAGATATAAGGACTTGAAATGAGTCTGTAGATCTCGCCTGCTGAACAAAGAGATCAAAAGACACAAAAGGTGACCTTTACCGACCGGGCTGAAACTGATACCTAACATTGTCCTGGTTCCATAGTACATAAAACGCAAATTGCCTGAAAATTCGGTCCACGCGTTAAAAAGTTATTAGGGGTCAAACATTGCCAAATATCAACTTTCAGGGGCCATAAGTCGAAAATGGGGCGATAAGAATTTTTGGGCACTTGGCCCCAGTGAGTCCTTGGTCCAGACCTTTCGTCTGGCACCAGTTTCATCCCGATCGGTGAAGGTCAGGCTCGGCTCAAACTTGCAGTCCAAAGTTGGTATGGAATGTCTGATATTTTGACCCCTAATAACTCGTCTGTTTCTCATCCGATTAAGCTGAAATTTGGAACGTTTGTAGAGCACATCCATGCAAACAAGCCTGCACAATCCGGGATGCGGTCAACAGAATAGCACGGGCACTATGGGGCGTCAAACATTCAATAAATAAACCTTTTTACGCCTATAGCAGCCAAACGAAAGCACCCAGGGTGCTGCAAATTTATGCGCATGCGCAGATCATTAATGTCTACAAACATAAAGGGCAGTCATTGGAATCGGGGCAAGGCGTCTTGCTGAAAATGGGTCCTCAAGTTTACATTGCACCCTATGGAATTTTGGGCGGGAAGCCGTAAATACCCTAATAACTCCATCAATTCGCAACAGACAGGCGCGCTTTTTATAGGGTTTATAGGTCTTAGGGAGGTTCATTTCTGTGCTAAATTGTATGGCGCTGCATGCAGTACAAGCAAAGATATAAGGACTTGAAATGAGTCTGTAGATCTCGCCTGCTGAACAAAGAGATCAAAAGACACAAAAGGTGACCTTTACCGACCGGGCTGAAACTGATACCTAACATTGTCCTGGTTCCATAGTACATAAAACGCAAATTGCCTGAAAATTCGGTCCACGCGTTAAAAAGTTATTAGGGGTCAAACATTGCCAAATATCAACTTTCAGGGGCCATAACTCGAAAATGGGGCGATAAGAATTTTTGGGCACTTGGCCCCAGTGAGTCCTTGGTCCAGACCTTTCGTCTGGCACCAGTTTCATCCCGATCGGTGAAGGTCAGGCTAGGCTCAAACTTGCAGTCCAAAGTTGGTATGGAATGTCTGATATTTTGACCCCTAATAACTCGTCTGTTTCTCATCCGATTAAGCTGAAATTTGGAATGTTTGTAGAGCACATCCATGCAAACAAGCCTGCACAATCCGGGATGCGGTCAACAGAATAGCACGGGCACTATGGGGCGTCAAACATTCAATAAATAAACCTTTTTACGCCTATAGCAGCCAAACGAAAGCACCCAGGGTGCTGCAAATTTATGCGCATGCGCAGATCATTAATGTCTACAAACATAAAGGGCAGTCATTGGAATCGGGGCAAGGCGTCTTGCTGAAAATGGGTCCTCAAGTTTACATTGCACCCTATGGAATTTTGGGCGGGAAGCCGTAAATACCCTAATAACTCCATCAATTCGCAACAGACAGGCGCGCTTTTTATAGGGTTTATAGGTCTTAGGGAGGTTCATTTCTGTGCTAAATTGTATGGCGCTGCATGCAGTACAAGCAAAGATATAAGGACTTGAAATGAGTCTGTAGATCTCGCCTGCTGAACAAAGAGATCAAAAGACACAAAAGGTGACCTTTACCGACCGGGCTGAAACTGATACCTAACATTGTCCTGGTTCCATAGTACATAAAACGCAAATTGCCTGAAAATTCGGTCCACGCGTTAAAAAGTTATTAGGGGTCAAACATTGCCAAATATCAACTTTCAGGGGCCATAACTCGAAAATGGGGCGATAAGAATTTTTGGGCACTTGGCCCCAGTGAGTCCTTGGTCCAGACCTTTCGTCTGGCACCAGTTTCATCCCGATCGGTGAAGGTCAGGCTAGGCTCAAACTTGCAGTCCAAAGTTGGTATGGAATGTCTGATATTTTGACCCCTAATAACTCGTCTGTTTCTCATCCGATTAAGCTGAAATTTGGAATGTTTGTAGAGCACATCCATGCAAACAAGCCTGCACAATCCGGGATGCGGTCAACATAATAGCACGGGCACTATGGGGCGTCAAACATTCAATAAATAAACCTTTTTACGCCTATAGCAGCCAAACGAAAGCACCCAGGGTGCTGCAAATTTATGCGCATGCGCAGATCATTAATGTCTACAAACATAAAGGGCAGTCATTGGAATCGGGGCAAGGCGTCTTGCTGAAAATGGGTCCTCAAGTTTACATTGCACCCTATGGAATTTTGGGCGGGAAGCCGTAAATACCCTAATAACTCCATCAATTCGCAACAGACAGGCGCGCTTTTTATAGGGTTTATAGGTCTTAGGGAGGTTCATTTCTGTGCTAAATTGTATGGCGCTGCATGCAGTACAAGCAAAGATATAAGGACTTGAAATGAGTCTGTAGATCTCGCCTGCTGAACAAAGAGATCAAAAGACACAAAAGGTGACCTTTACCGACCGGGCTGAAACTGATACCTAACATTGTCCTGGTTCCATAGTACATAAAACGCAAATTGCCTGAAAATTCGGTCCACGCGTTAAAAAGTTATTAGGGGTCAAACATTGCCAAATATCAACTTTCAGGGGCCATAACTCGAAAATGGGGCGATAAGAATTTTTGGGCACTTGGCCCCAGTGAGTCCTTGGTCCAGACCTTTCGTCTGGCACCAGTTTCATCCCGATCGGTGAAGGTCAGGCTAGGCTCAAACTTGCAGTCCAAAGTTGGTATGGAATGTCTGATATTTTGACCCCTAATAACTCGTCTGTTTCTCATCCGATTAAGCTGAAATTTGGAACGTTTGTAGAGCACATCCATGCAAATAAGCCTGCACAATCCGTGGTGCGGTCAACAGAATAGCACGGGCACTATGGGGCGTCAAACATTCAATAAATAAACCTTTTTACGCCTATAGCAGCCAAACGAAAGCACCCAGGGTGCTGCAAATTTATGCGCATGCGCAGATCATTAATGTCTACAAACATAAAGGGCAGTCATTGGAATCGGGGCAAGGCGTCTTGCTGAAAATGGGTCCTCAAGTTTACATTGCACCCTATGGAATTTTGGGCGGGAAGCCGTAAATACCCTAATAACTCCATCAATTCGCAACAGACAGGCGCGCTTTTTATAGGGTTTATAGGTCTTAGGGAGGTTCATTTCTGTGCTAAATTGTATGGCGCTGCATGCAGTACAAGCAAAGATATAAGGACTTGAAATGAGTCTGTAGATCTCGCCTGCTGAACAAAGAGATCAAAAGACACAAAAGGTGACCTTTACCGACCGGGCTGAAACTGATACCTAACATTGTCCTGGTTCCATAGTACATAAAACGCAAATTGCCTGAAAATTCGGTCCACGCGTTAAAAAGTTATTAGGGGTCAAACATTGCCAAATATCAACTTTCAGGGGCCATAACTCGAAAATGGGGCGATAAGAATTTTTGGGCACTTGGCCCCAGTGAGTCCTTGGTCCAGACCTTTCGTCTGGCACCAGTTTCATCCCGATCGGTGAAGGTCAGGCTAGGCTCAAACTTGCAGTCCAAAGTTGGTATGGAATGTCTGATATTTTGACCCCTAATAACTCGTCTGTTTCTCATCCGATTAAGCTGAAATTTGGAACGTTTGTAGAGCACATCCATGCAAACAAGCCTGCACAATCCGGGATGCGGTCAACAGAATAGCACGGGCACTATGGGGCGTCAAACATTCAATAAATAAACATTTTTACGCCTATAGCAGCCAAACAAAAGCACCCAGGGTGCTGCAAATTTATGCGCATGCGCAGATCATTAATGTCTACAAACATAAAGGGCAGTCATTGGAATCGGGGCAAGGCGTCTTGCTGAAAAAGGGTCCTCAAGTTTACATTGCACCCTATGGAATTTTGGGCGGGAAGCCGTAAATACCCTAATAACTCCATCAATTCGCAACAGACAGGCGCGCTTTTTATAGGGTTTATAGGTCTTAGGGAGGTTCATTTCTGTGCTAAATTGTATGGCGCTGCATGCAGTACAAGCAAAGATATAAGGACTTGAAATGAGTCTGTAGATCTCGCCTGCTGAACAAAGAGATCAAAAGACACAAAAGGTGACCTTTACCGACCGGGCTGAAACTGATACCTAACATTGTCCTGGTTCCATAGTACATAAAACGCAAATTGCCTGAAAATTCGGTCCACGCGTTAAAAAGTTATTAGGGGTCAAACATTGCCAAATATCAACTTTCAGGGGCCATAACTCGAAAATGGGGCGATAAGAATTTTTGGGCACTTGGCCCCAGTGAGTCCTTGGTCCAGACCTTTCGTCTGGCACCAGTTTCATCCCGATCGGTGAAGGTCAGGCTAGGCTCAAACTTGCAGTCCAAAGTTGGTATGGAATGTCTGATATTTTGACCCCTAATAACTCGTCTGTTTCTCATCCGATTAAGCTGAAATTTAGAACGTTTGTAGAGCACATCCATGCAAACAAGCCTGCACAATCCGGGATGCGGTCAACAGAATAGCACGGGCACTATGGGGCGTCAAACATTCAATAAATAAACCTTTTTACGCCTATAGCAGCCAAACGAAAGCACCCAGGGTGCTGCAAATTTATGCGCATGCGCAGATCATTAATGTCTACAAACATAAAGGGCAGTCATTGGAATCGGGGCAAGGCGTCTTGCTGAAAATGGGTCCTCAAGTTTACATTGCACCCTATGGAATTTTGGGCGGGAAGCCGTAAATACCCTAATAACTCCATCAATTCGCAACAGACAGGCGCGCTTTTTATAGGGTTTATAGGTCTGAGGGAGGTTCATTTCTGTGCTAAATTGTATGGCGCTGCATGCAGTACAAGCAAAGATATAAGGACTTGAAATGAGTCTAGATCTCGCCTGCTGAACAAAGAGATCAAAAGACACAAAAGGTGACCTTTACCGACCGGGCTGAAACTGATACCTAACATTGTCCTGGTTCCATAGTACATAAAATGCAAATTGCCTGAAAATTCGGTCCACGCGTTAAAAAGTTATTAGGGGTCAAACATTGCCAAATATCAACTTTCAGGGGCCATAACTCGAAAATGGGGCGATAAGAATTTTTGGGCACTTGGCCCCAGTGAGTCCTTGGTCCAGACCTTTCGTCTGGCACCAGTTTCATCCCGATCGGTGAAGGTCAGGCTAGGCTCAAACTTGCAGTCCAAAGTTGGTATGGAATGTCTGATATTTTGACCCCTAATAACTCGTCTGTTTCTCATCCGATTAAGCTGAAATTTGGAACGTTTGTAGAGCACATCCATGCAAACAAGACTGCACAATCCGGGATGCGGTCAACAGAATAGCACGGGCACTATGGGGCGTCAAACATTCAATAAATAAACCTTTTTACGCCTATAGCAGCCAAACGAAAGCACCCAGGGTGCTGCAAATTTATGCGCATGCGCAGATCATTAATGTCTACAAACATAAAGGGCAGTCATTGGAATCGGGGCAAGGCGTCTTGCTGAAAATGGGTCCTCAAGTTTACATTGCACCCTATGGAATTTTGGGCGGGAAGCCGTAAATACCCTAATAACTCCATCAATTCGCAACAGACAGGCGCGCTTTTTATAGGGTTTATAGGTCTTAGGGAGGTTCATTTCTGTGCTAAATTGTATGGCGCTGCATGCAGTACAAGCAAAGATATAAGGACTTGAAATGAGTCTGTAGATCTCGCCTGCTGAACAAAGAGATCAAAAGACACAAAAGGTGACCTTTACCGACCGGGCTGAAACTGATACCTAACATTGTCCTGGTTCCATAGTACATAAAACGCAAATTGCCTGAAAATTCGGTCCACGCGTTAAAAAGTTATTAGGGGTCAAACATTGCCAAATATCAACTTTCAGGGGCCATAACTCGAAAATGGGGCGATAAGAATTTTTGGGCACTTGGCCCCAGTGAGTCCTTGGTCCAGACCTTTCGTCTGGCACCAGTTTCATCCCGATCGGTGAAGGTCAGGCTAGGCTCAAACTTGCAGTCCAAAGTTGGTATGGAATGTCTGATACTTTGACCCCTAATAACTCGTCTGTTCCTCATCCGATTAAGCTGAAATTTGGAACGTTTGTAGAGCACATCCATGCAAACAAGCCTGCACAATCCGGGATGCGGTCAACAGAATAGCACGGGCACTATGGGGCGTCAAACATTCAATAAATAAACCTTTTTACGCCTATAGCAGCCAAACGAAAGCACCCAGGGTGCTGCAAATTTATGCGCATGCGTAGATCATTAATGTCTACAAACATAAAGGGCAGTCATTGGAATCGGGGCAAGGCGTCTTGCTGAAAATGGGTCCTCAAGTTTACATTACACCCTATGGAATTTTGGGCGGGAAGCCGTAAATACCCTAATAACTCCATCAATTCGCAACAGACAGGCGCGCTTTTTATAGGGTTTATAGGTCTTAGAGAGGTTCATTTCTGTGCTAAATTGTATGGCGCTGCATGCAGTACAAGCAAAGATATAAGGACTTGAAATGAGTCTGTAGATCTCGCCTGCTGAACAAAGAGATCAAAAGACACAAAAGGTGACCTTTACCGACCGGGCTGAAACTGATACCTAACATTGTCCTGGTTCCATAGTACATAAAACGCAAATTGCCTGAAAATTCGGTCCACGCGTTAAAAAGTTATTAGGGGTCAAACATTGCCAAATATCAACTTTCAGGGGCCATAACTCGAAAATGGGGCGATAAGAATTTTTGGGCACTTGGCCCCAGTGAGTCCTTGGTCCAGACCTTTCGTCTGGCACCAGTTTCATCCCGATCGGTGAAGGTCAGGCTAGGCTCAAACTTGCAGTCCAAAGTTGGTATGGAATGTCTGATATTTTGACCCCTAATAACTCGTCTGTTTCTCATCCGATTAAGCTGAAATTTGGAACGTTTGTAGAGCACATCCATGCAAACAAGCCTGCACAATCCTGGATGCGGTCAACAGAATAGCACGGGCACTATGGGGCGTCAAACATTCAATAAATAAACCTTTTTACGCCTATAGCAGCCAAACGAAAGCACCCAGGGTGCTGCAAATTTATGCGCATGCGCAGATCATTAATGTCTACAAACATAAAGGGCAGTCATTGGAATCGGGGCAAGGCGTCTTGCTGAAAATGGGTCCTCAAGTTTACATTGCACCCTATGGAATTTTGGGCGGGAAGCCGTAAATACCCTAATAACTCCATCAATTCGCAACAGACAGGCGCGCTTTTTATAGGGTTTATAGGTCTTAGGGAGGTTCATTTCTGTGCTAAATTGTATGGCGCTGCATGCAGTACAAGCAAAGATATAAGGACTTGAAATGAGTCTGTAGATCTCGCCTGCTGAACAAAGAGATCAAAAGACACAAAAGGTGACCTTTACCGACCGGGCTGAAACTGATACCTAACATTGTCCTGGTTCCATAGTACATAAAACGCAAATTGCCTGAAAATTCGGTCCACGCGTTAAAAAGTTATTAGGGGTCAAACATTGCCAAATATCAACTTTCAGGGGCCATAACTCGAAAATGGGGCGATAAGAATTTTTGGGCACTTGGCCCCAGTGAGTCCTTGGTCCAGACCTTTCGTCTGGCACCAGTTTCATCCCGATCGGTGAAGGTCAGGCTAGGCTCAAACTTGCAGTCCAAAGTTGGTATGGAATGTCTGATATTTTGACCCCTAATAACTCGTCTGTTTCTCATCCGATTAAGCTGAAATTTGGAACGTTTGTAGAGCACATCCATGCAAACAAGCCTGCACAATCCGGGATGCGGTCAACAGAATAGCACGGGCACTATGGGGCGTCAAACATTCAATAAATAAACCTTTTTACGCCTATAGCAGCCAAACGAAAGCACCCAGGGTGCTGCAAATTTATGCGCATGCGCAGATCATTAATGTCTACAAACATAAAGGGCAGTCATTGGAATCGGGGCAAGGCGTCTTGCTGAAAATGGGTCCTCAAGTTTACATTGCACCCTATGGAATTTTGGGCGGGAAGCCGTAAATACCCTAATAACTCCATCAATTCGCAACAGACAGGCGCGCTTTTTATAGGGTTTATAGGTCTTAGGGAGGTTCATTTCTGTGCTAAATTGTATGGCGCTGCATGCAGTACAAGCAAAGATATAAGGACTTGAAATGAGTCTGTAGATCTCGCCTGCTGAACAAAGAGATCAAAAGACACAAAAGGTGACCTTTACCGACCGGGCTGAAACTGATACCTAACATTGTCCTGGTTCCATAGTACATAAAACGCAAATTGCCTGAAAATTCGGTCCACGCGTTAAAAAGTTATTAGGGGTCAAACATTGCCAAATATCAACTTTCAGGGGCCATAACTCGAAAATGGGGCGATAAGAATTTTTGGGCACTTGGCCCCAGTGAGTCCTTGGTCCAGACCTTTCGTCTGGCACCAGTTTCATCCCGATCGGTGAAGGTCAGGCTAGGCTCAAACTTGCAGTCCAAAGTTGGTATGGAATGTCTGATATTTTGACCCCTAATAACTCGTCTGTTTCTCATCCGATTAAGCTGAAATTTGGAACGTTTGTAGAGCACATCCATGCAAACAAGCCTGCACAATCCGGGATGCGGTCAACAGAATAGCACGGGCACTATGGGGCGTCAAACATTCAATAAATAAACCTTTTTACGCCTATAGCAGCCAAACGAAAGCACCCAGGGTGCTGCAAATTTATGCGCATGCGCAGATCATTAATGTCTACAAACATAAAGGGCAGTCATTGGAATCGGGGCAAGGCGTCTTGCTGAAAATGGGTCCTCAAGTTTACATTGCACCCTATGGAATTTTGGGCGGGAAGCCGTAAATACCCTAATAACTCCATCAATTCGCAACAGACAGGCGCGCTTTTTATAGGGTTTATAGGTCTTAGGGAGGTTCATTTCTGTGCTAAATTGTATGGCGCTGCATGCAGTACAAGCAAAGATATAAGGACTTGAAATGAGTCTGTAGATCTCGCCTGCTGAACAAAGAGATCAAAAGACACAAAAGGTGACCTTTACCGACCGGGCTGAAACTGATACCTAACATTGTCCTGGTTCCATAGTACATAAAACGCAAATTGCCTGAAAATTCGGTCCACGCGTTAAAAAGTTATTAGGGGTCAAACATTGCCAAATATCAACTTTCAGGGGCCATAACTCGAAAATGGGGCGATAAGAATTTTTGGGCACTTGGCCCCAGTGAGTCCTTGGTCCAGACCTTTCGTCTGGCACCAGTTTCATCCCGATCGGTGAAGGTCAGGCTAGGCTCAAACTTGCAGTCCAAAGTTGGTATGGAATGTCTGATATTTTGACCCCTAATAACTCGTCTGTTTCTCATCCGATTAAGCTGAAATTTGGAACGTTTGTAGAGCACATCCATGCAAACAAGCCTGCACAATCCGGGATGCGGTCAACAGAATAGCACGGGCACTATGGGGCGTCAAACATTCAATAAATAAACCTTTTTACGCCTATAGCAGCCAAACGAAAGCACCCAGGGTGCTGCAAATTTATGCGCATGCGCAGATCATTAATGTCTACAAACATAAAGGGCAGTCATTGGAATCGGGGCAAGGCGTCTTGCTGAAAATGGGTCCTCAAGTTTACATTGCACCCTATGGAATTTTGGGCGGGAAGCCGTAAATACCCTAATAACTCCATCAATTCGCAACAGACAGGCGCGCTTTTTATAGGGTTTATAGGTCTTAGGGAGGTTCATTTCTGTGCTAAATTGTATGGCGCTGCATGCAGTACAAGCAAAGATATAAGGACTTGAAATGAGTCTGTAGATCTCGCCTGCTGAACAAAGAGATCAAAAGACACAAAAGGTGACCTTTACCGACCGGGCTGAAACTGATACCTAACATTGTCCTGGTTCCATAGTACATAAAACGCAAATTGCCTGAAAATTCGGTCCACGCGTTAAAAAGTTATTAGGGGTCAAACATTGCCAAATATCAACTTTCAGGGGCCATAACTCGAAAATGGGGCGATAAGAATTTTTGGGCACTTGGCCCCAGTGAGTCCTTGGTCCAGACCTTTCGTCTGGCACCAGTTTCATCCCGATCGGTGAAGGTCAGGCTAGGCTCAAACTTGCAGTCCAAAGTTGGTATGGAATGTCTGATATTTTGACCCCTAATAACTCGTCTGTTTCTCATCCGATTAAGCTGAAATTTGGAACGTTTGTAGAGCACATCCATGCAAACAAGCCTGCACAATCCGGGATGCGGTCAACAGAATAGCACGGGCACTATGGGGCGTCAAACATTCAATAAATAAACCTTTTTACGCCTATAGCAGCCAAACGAAAGCACCCAGGGTGCTGCAAATTTATGCGCATGCGCAGATCATTAATGTCTACAAACATAAAGGGCAGTCATTGGAATCGGGGCAAGGCGTCTTGCTGAAAATGGGTCCTCAAGTTTACATTGCACCCTATGGAATTTTGGGCGGGAAGCCGTAAATACCCTAATAACTCCATCAATTCGCAACAGACAGGCGCGCTTTTTATAGGGTTTATAGGTCTTAGGGAGGTTCATTTCTGTGCTAAATTGTATGGCGCTGCATGCAGTACAAGCAAAGATATAAGGACTTGAAATGAGTCTGTAGATCTCGCCTGCTGAACAAAGAGATCAAAAGACACAAAAGGTGACCTTTACCGACCGGGCTGAAACTGATACCTAACATTGTCCTGGTTCCATAGTACATAAAACGCAAATTGCCTGAAAATTCGGTCCACGCGTTAAAAAGTTATTAGGGGTCAAACATTGCCAAATATCAACTTTCAGGGGCCATAACTCGAAAATGGGGCGATAAGAATTTTTGGGCACTTGGCCCCAGTGAGTCCTTGGTCCAGACCTTTCGTCTGGCACCAGTTTCATCCCGATCGGTGAAGGTCAGGCTAGGCTCAAACTTGCAGTCCAAAGTTGGTATGGAATGTCTGATATTTTGACCCCTAATAACTCGTCTGTTTCTCATCCGATTAAGCTGAAATTTGGAACGTTTGTAGAGCACATCCATGCAAACAAGCCTGCACAATCCGGGATGCGGTCAACAGAATAGCACGGGCACTATGGGGCGTCAAACATTCAATAAATAAACCTTTTTACGCCTATAGCAGCCAAACGAAAGCACCCAGGGTGCTGCAAATTTATGCGCATGCGCAGATCATTAATGTCTACAAACATAAAGGGCAGTCATTGGAATCGGGGCAAGGCGTCTTGCTGAAAATGGGTCCTCAAGTTTACATTGCACCCTA